>CM077093.1:171853201-172068201 GCA_039513925.1 Platanthera zijinensis | reverse complement strand
GGATGCTTCGGTTGCGTGCGCTCAGAGGCGACGCGCGTCCAGAGGTTGTCACTGCTTCCTTTGCGCGTCTTTCTCGGTCCCTGGAGTGTTTCCTCGTTAACTGAGCTCTGGTGGGGTGCAAATAGCCGATGATACGTTCTGGTAGCTGTTGGCAGGAGCTGATAGCCACTGGGGGCCGCTGGAGGCCTCGGGCGGCGGACGGTGGCTGGCGGCGAGAGGCGGCCGCTGGTGGTTGGCGACGAGGGGGTGGCCGCCGGCGGAGAAGAACGGGAAAGCTCCCACCTGAGGAAGAAGAAGAAGAAGAGGCGTAGGAGGAGAAAGTTAGGAAATGAGGAGCCCCTGGGGTCCTTTTATAGGCTCCAGGGGGAAGTTATGGCGGGCCCCACCACTAACATAGTGGGTTAGTGGGTGGTTTTGCCCCGATCGGACGGCAGGGAGGGCCCTCCCCTTGATCGGACGGCCGGGGGGGTTCCCATGATGGCGGGCCGTCATGACGGCGGCGGCAGCCGGGCGGCCGTCGAGGGAGGCCGGCGGCGGCCAAGGCCACGGCCGGCCATGGCCACGGCCGGTCATGTCCGGGGCGGCCATGGCCCCGGTTGGCCATGGCCGGGGCGGCCATGGCCGGGGCGGCCATGGCCGGGGCGGCCATGGCCACGGCCGGCCATGGCCGGGCGGCCATGGCCGGGCGGCCATGGCCGGGGCGGCCATGGCCACGGCCGGCCATGGCCGGGGCGGCCATGGCCACGGCCGGCCATGGCCGGGGCGGCCATGGCCGGGGCGGCCATGGCCGGGGCGGCCATGGCCACGGCCGGCCATGGCCGGGCGGCCATGGCCGGGGCGGCCATGGCCCCGGTCGGCCATGGTCGGGGCGGCCATGGCCGGGGCGGTCAAGGCCCCGGTCGGCCATGGTCGTGGTGGTCGCGGGAGGGCCGGCCGCCGGTGGTGGCTCGGCCTCTTTCCGGCGGCGGTTCCGATGGCGGCGGTTTCCCCATGAGGGGAGGGAGTGGGGGTCCGCCCCATCATCTCCATGAGAGATCATGGGGGGTGGGGCCCACCCATGACTTTCCATAAAAAAGGGGGAACCCATCAAATGCCCCCCAAATCTCTACTTGGCCGGGAACGAAGCGAGCGTGAGGAGAGATTTCTGGAATTCCTTGATGTCATGGCGGGTGCCGGCGAGAGATCCGAGGCGGCGGCGATGGATTGTGGCATTTAAGGTATTATGTCGTGCGGAGGCTTGACGAACAGGTGTCTGGGTGCATGCGGACGGGGGCCGGCACGGTACACGAGCGTCAAAACGGCGCGTGCGAGGAAAGGCCGCTGGGGCGGGCTCTGGTCGCGAGAGCTAGCAGCGCGCGGGCTGCACGCGCGCAGGTCGCGCGCGCGGCCGCACGTGCGCAGGCCGCGCGGGCTGGCCGCGCGCGCAGGCTGGCCGCGCGCGCAGGCCTTGTGCGCGCGCAGGTTGCGGGCGCGCAGGCCGCGCGCGCGCAGGCCGCGCGGGCTGGCCGCGCGCGCTGGCCGCGCGCGCAGGCCGGCCGCGCGCGCAGGCCTTGTGCGCGCGCAGGTTGTGGGCGCGCAGGCCGCGCGCGCGCAGGCCGCGCGGGCTGGCCGCGCGCGCAGGCCTTGCGCGCGCGCAGACTGGCCGCGCGCGCAGGCCTTGTGCGCGCGCAGGTTGTGGGCGCGCAGGCCGCGCGCGCGCAGGCCGCGCGGGCTGGCCGCGCGCGCTGGCCGCGCGCGCAGGCCTTGCGCGCGCGCAGACTGGCCGCGTGCGTAGGTTGTGGGTGCGCAGGCCGCGCGCGCGCAGGCCCCTCTCACTTCGGCCGCGCGTGCTCGTGTCGGGCGCGTACGTGCTGGCCGCCTGCGCAAGTTTGGCGTGTGGCTTGTGCGTGTGTTTTGCGCGCTCAAGCAAGTGTTGTGAGCGTGGGCTCTTGCTCGCCCTGCGATTCTGGAGGCACCGTCATGGGCCTTTTTGTACTTGCTATAATATGCGCAATTGCGCCTTATGTGCGCAAGGCGTGAGGTGTGTAACGTGTGCATAAGGTACGATGTGCACGGTATGTAATGTGCACGATAAGTGAGTGATGCGTGCACGATACATGCTGCATATGCGGTGTGCGCAAGGTGTAACATGCATGGCGGACTAAGCGCCCAAGGGAAGAGACTACTGAGAAGTGGAGTTTTACTTGCCCCCCGAGTATATCATCGAGTATTTCTTATACAAGGTTGGGCGGGGAAACTTGCTCTGACGAGGTTCCCGTATGTGAAGAGGGTGCTTCCAGAATGGTACATCAGTTGGCAAAGTTCATGTTGTTTCGCGTGAGTTTGACGCGTAACGTTGCTTTGCACGAGACCGATTCGCGACTATTGCTTGCACGTGCTTGGCTCGTGACTTTTGCTTGCACAAGACTTGTTTGTGAATTTGCCTTACGCGGCTTAGGACCGCATTTTGGTTTGCACGAGGCTGGCTCGTGGCTTCGCTTGCACGGGGCTGGCTTCCGACTTTATTTGCGCGGTTTGCGACCGCGGATTAGTTTGCGTGAGGGGTGCTTGCGGCTTAGGTTGTGCGTTTGTACGGAGGTAGTTGCTGTAGGGAGCGCGCTGCACGGAGGCAGTTGCTGTAAGGAGCGCGCTGCACGGAGGCAGTTGCTGTATGGAGCGCGCTGCGCGGAGGCAGTTGCTGTATGGAGCGCGCTGCACAGAGGCAGTTGCTGTAAGGAGCGCGCTGCACGGAGGCAGTTGCTGTAAGGAGCGCGCTGCGCGGAGGCAGTTGCTGTATGGAGCGCGCTGCGCGGAGGCAGTTGCTGTATGGAGCGCGCTGCGCGGAGGCAGTTGCTGTATGGAGCGCGCTGCACAGAGGCAGTTGCTGTAAGGAGCGCGCTGCACGGAGGCAGTTGCTGTAAGGAGCGCGCTGCGCGGAGGCAGTTGCTGTATGGAGCGCGCTGCGCGGAGGCAGTTGCTGTAAGGAGCGCGCTGCCCGGAGGCAGTTGCTGTAAGGAGCGCGCTGCACGGAGGCAGTTGCTGTAAGGAGCGCGCTGCGCGGAGGCAGTTGCTGTATGGAGCGCGCTGCGCGGAGGCAGTTGCTGTAAGGAGCGCGCTGCCCGGAGGCAGTTGCTGTAAGGAGCGCGCTGCACGGAGGCAGTTGCTGTAAGGAGCGCGCTGCACGGAGGCAGTTGCTGTAAGGAGCGCGCTGCACGGAGACAGTTGCTGTAAGGAGCGCGCTGCACGGAGGCAGTTGCTATATGGAGCGCGCTGCTCGGAGGCAGTTGCTGTAAGGAGCGCGCTGCACGGAGGCAGTTGCTGTAAGGACAAACGGATGTCTTCGCACTTTGGTGAAATGAGTATGCATTTCAAATTGCACGGATGATGCTTGTCATCAACAGGCCTATAATGAGAAAATGTTAACTTTTTTAGAGTTGCAGTCGTGAGATTGTTCTTGCGGGAATACATAATTCGTAGGAAAGTAAAATTAATAAACGCCATAATAGATAAAGCCCTTCTGAGGTGCAAAGCCCTCTCTTGGGTTGGTCGTTTATGGGGTTGCCCCCCTGTCCGGTCTAGCATATGGTTGGCCGATTTCCTTTCAGCGGACCTCTGTGCCTATCCTCGTAAGAATCTCCCCAGGAGGCCTTGTTTGACGAGATACTCAATCTCCTCCTTGAGCTTTGAGCAATCTTCTGTGTCGTGTCCTTGTCCACGGTGAAACTCGCAGTACTTTGTCTGGTCCCCAGTATTTTTAGCGAGAGGTCTGGGCCTGCGGAGCGCCTCGTTGCCTTGGATCGCATGAAACACATTTGTCATGGAGGTGTTTAGGGGTGTGTAATCCCGGGGCGGCTGATCTCTCTGATGGTCACGTCGGTGTTTTTCGTTTTGATGTTCTGGTCGGGATCTTCCTTCTTGGTGTTGAGGGGACGGTTCTTTTTCCCTTTTTCGCTTCTGATTGTCGTCAAACTGTTGACGATGAGCCCCAATAGCCTCGTCGGCTGTGATCTGCGCCTCTACGCGGTACACGAGGTCGGGGTAGCTAGCGACGGTCTCCCTCATTAATGCTGAATAAAAGCTGCTCGGGCGAAGACCTCCGAGGAACATTCCTCTTAACAGTTCAGGGTCGACCCCTGGGATTTGGCGGGCTTCTGCGGAGAACCTGCGGAAGAAATCCTTCAAAGACTCCCCTTCATTCTGGCGGATACCTGATAAGTGGGAAGGGTCGCGGACGATCCTCCGATTTGCTATAAACTGATCCGTGAATTGTCTTGTTAGTTCTGTGAAGTTGATGATAGTGCCCGCTCTCAAGGAGTGAAACCATGTGCGAGCTTGCCCCTTGAGAGTGGTCGGAAACACTTGGCAGAGTAACTGATCAGGTGCGCTGCAGATCCTCATAATGGTGATGAAGTGTTTAATGTGTTCTAGTGGATCATCGGTCCCGTCAAATGTCTCGATGTTTGGAAGCTTGAATCCATGTGGAATAGGATGATCGAGGATTTGCGGCGTCAAGGGGGAGCCTTGGCGGGGAGGTCGGTGAGCATGAAAGTCTCTTCTTTCAGCCTGGCGATATTCTTCGGCTATAACTTCCCGAATTTCCTCCCGAGTAAACCTTTCGAGAGGAGGGGGGCGAACGTCGTTGGCGGGATGGTGATGAAGATGATCTGTCCTTACTCTTCTTTGAGCTAGGTGAGTGGAGCTGGCGGCTTCAGAATAATCCTCGGGCTCTTCTTGGTCCCTTTCCGAGTTTGGTTGCGGAGGATTTGCTGGGGCCGGCTGTATGAGGGGAGCGGGTGGTGCTCCCATGTTTCGGAGCAATGCAAGCATTTCTGTTTGTTTTTCTTCCATTTGGCGGACACGTCCTTCCAGAGCGGTGACGGGGGCGTAAACTGCTTCAGCGGTCAGTGGCACGTCTACCAGAGAGTGAGAACGTGCAGGCTCAGTGTGTCCGCCAAGTGCGGACCCTTCGGCTGTGCGGGCACTTCTCTTTGTCATCGCGGTTGCAGGAATGATGAACTTGTTCTGCGGAGGAGGTTGGGAATGTTTCCCACAGACGGCGCCAAACTGTTGCGGACTAACTCGATGCTCCGGTCGGACCGGATATTCTTGGACCGCCTTAGCTCGCGGAGCGGTCGAGCGCGCACACAGTCAATTGAAAAATGGGGGATGGACACAGGAGGTTTTAACGTGGAAAACCCTTCAACCGGGTGAAAAACCACGTGACCGGGTCGGTGCCGGTCAAAATCCACTAGATTGCTGGAGGTTACAATTTGACGGGGGAAATCGGGGCGACAGGCCGCTCCCGTTACAACCTTGGGGAGAGAGAGAGAGTATATGCGCTCGTCGGTGGGCAACAGACTGCCTCGCCGACGGGACTTGGATGGTGAAATACGCGGGATGCTTCGGTTGCGTGCGCTCAGAGGCGACGCGCGTCCAGAGGTTGTCACTGCTTCCTTTGCGCGTCTTTCTCGGTCCCTGGAGTGTTTCCTCGTTAACTGAGCTCTGGTGGGGTGCAAATAGCCGATGATACGTTCTGGTAGCTGTTGGCAGGAGCTGATAGCCACTGGGGGCCGCTGGAGGCCTCGGGCGGCGGACGGTGGCTGGCGGCGAGAGGCGGCCGCTGGTGGTTGGCGACGAGGGGGTGGCCGCCGGCGGAGAAGAACGGGAAAGCTCCCACCTGAGGAAGAAGAAGAAGAAGAGGCGTAGGAGGAGAAAGTTAGGAAATGAGGAGCCCCTGGGGTCCTTTTATAGGCTCCAGGGGGAAGTTATGGCGGGCCCCACCACTAACATAGTGGGTTAGTGGGTGGTTTTGCCCCGATCGGACGGCAGGGAGGGCCCTCCCCTTGATCGGACGGCCGGGGGGGTTCCCATGATGGCGGGCCGTCATGACGGCGGCGGCAGCCGGGCGGCCGTCGAGGGAGGCCGGCGGCGGCCAAGGCCACGGCCGGCCATGGCCACGGCCGGTCATGTCCGGGGCGGCCATGGCCCCGGTTGGCCATGGCCGGGGCGGCCATGGCCGGGGCGGCCATGGCCGGGGCGGCCATGGCCACGGCCGGCCATGGCCGGGCGGCCATGGCCGGGGCGGCCATGGCCACGGCCGGCCATGGCCGGGGCGGCCATGGCCACGGCCGGCCATGGCCGGGGCGGCCATGGCCGGGGCGGCCATGGCCGGGGCGGCCATGGCCACGGCCGGCCATGGCCGGGCGGCCATGGCCGGGGCGGCCATGGCCCCGGTCGGCCATGGTCGGGGCGGCCATGGCCGGGGCGGTCAAGGCCCCGGTCGGCCATGGTCGTGGTGGTCGCGGGAGGGCCGGCCGCCGGTGGTGGCTCGGCCTCTTTCCGGCGGCGGTTCCGATGGCGGCGGTTTCCCCATGAGGGGAGGGAGTGGGGGTCCGCCCCATCATCTCCATGAGAGATCATGGGGGGTGGGGCCCACCCATGACTTTCCATAAAAAAGGGGGAACCCATCAATAATATTAAGGAAATATTAATTATTATACATAATATATTTTTATCTTAAGCACAGACACGCATGAAATGAAAATAGAGGCTTAAGATGGCTTCGAATCGAAAAGTGATCAGCATGAAAGTTGTAGATCTCGTTGAGACGAACAACTTTCATGTTAACTATTTTTTGTTATGTGCACCACAGTTTTCGCTATGTGCATATTTTTGTTAAGAGCATCACACTACGATAGGTGCACACATATTTGTTATGTGCACCACATTTTTGTTAATAGCAAACTAAACGATTAACTTGATATCTATATCAATGGACTATAATATATTTCATAAAAATAAAAGATAAATATGGAACACCATAGATTACAAATAATTTAGAAAACCAACAACCCAAAAATAACATTGATTATCAAAAATATGGTTTCATCAAAATGGGAAAACCAAAAATAAAGTAATTAGATCTTCGCTTTCTTTGTCAAAAAATTTCTCCCATTGATCTTTTTTTCTTCATATTCCTACAATTTAAGCAAAAAAATAAACAATTAATGAATGAAATTGAGTAACGAATTTTATTACAATTAATGATTGCATACCTTTATGCGAGAGTGCTTCAAAATGACTATTATGCTCTTGAAATCTCCCATATGATTTTTTCGGTGTGCATATACCTACAAAAAATAACCGGACTAAGGCACATATGTGAGACATACAACGCGAATGAAAAAATATATACATATGTGAGACATACAAAAAATAACCTTTATCACATATATTCCAATCTAATAACCGAACTACCCATCATGTTTGTCTGTGGAAGTATAATCCTTCACATATATAGAGATGCCCATGTGTCTGCATTTTGCTCGTGAAATCTACTCCACGGCGAGAATATTTGTGGCAATGGACAATTTTCACTAAGGCCTACTAGGACGAAATGATTCCCATTTATGAAGCCAACACAAATTAATTTCGGCATTGGTGGTGGCACAGAATGCAATGGAAGAAATGTAAAGCACTGATCATTTGAGAGCTCCACTACAGCCACATTGTAACAAGATGCTATTATGAGACCCATATCGGGTAATGTCATCCACTTTTCAACCGGTGTCGGCGTCTCCTTGCAATCAAGACTTTGTAATAATTGTGTTCGTCTAATGTCACCAAACATCTCATCATATAAACTTTTGTAATTCTCAAGTTCCGTATAGAGATCTTTTCTCACTTGTGCCCAATCTGGACCCTTACCCAATGCTTGACCAACAACTCGAAAGCCACAATGGCCATCCCCAAGCACATCTATGACATTTGTAATATGTTCGGAGAACAAGATCGGTAAATGTTGACGTATTTCACAACCCAAGTATGTATTCACAGAGGGAGTTCTAAATTGATAGTATGTCCTTTTTCTAGCATTCAACTTGGTTCTTGATTTTAACTTTTTTGCCACATTTTGTTGATCTTCCATGGATAGAATGTACTCGAAATGTGATGGATCTCGTCTAGTTGATTTGTAATCATCTTTAAACTTTTTTAGACTACCTTTGGGCCTTCCTCTTATCCGCGTAGGTACTTTAGGCTCAACTGTTTGGGTACATGATGACTCAACCATCTCTCGTAGCTTCCTTTTAACCTCTTTCTTTTGTTTTTTACTTGAGGTACTAAAGTTTTGAACAATGACCTCAATTTCATTGCTAATATCAATATCCTCGTGAACCGCTTTCATAGTTTCTTGTAATGTTAGTTGCTTTCATTGGATATTTACACACCATAAAGGTAAGGGTTTTGCTTGAGCTATGTATGGCAAAAGCTCATGTGAACATGGTAAACCCATAGTAAACCTCCTCTTATGGGTGCAATCATGAGGTTGTATGCGCTTCCCCGCCAATTTTTCTTCCTCTCTAATGAACTCCAATGCTTTTAAAGATACATGCCCCAGTAAATATGCGTACAAAGATCCACTATATTCTTGGCTTACCTGTATACAACTTTGCCCGAAAGACCTTTTTATTTCAGTATGTTGCATGTTGATCATTTGATCAAAAGTTCTCCAAATGGTATTCAAGTTCCCGATACTCACTTCAAGAAAACTTTTCAACAGGCTATGCCCACTTTCGACTCGACTCGTGCTGGAGCTACCAAAGTGCATGTACTTATCGATCCATATAGAAACAAAAAACTCCTTGTACGGCTCAAGCCATGATGTAGTTGCATAACCCACTACAGCAGAATATTCTGAGGAGAATTCACTTACAAATAAATTATATGTAGTATTGAATTCATTCTCGATTGATGAATCAATCAACCCCTGCCATGCATACATAAACCGCTCAAATTCTTTTCCTTTGCTGAAAAACTTCTTACAATTGGCCAATATATTTCTATTTATGTGTACTTGACACAAAATATTCTTAGAAGTTGGAAATATGGCTTTAATTGCATTCATTAACGCACATTCTCTATCAGTTACCAACACAGCAGGTTCAATATTTGGTTCCAATATTGATTTGAAACATTCCAAGGCCCACCTATAACTGCCTTCAGTTTCATCTGAAAGAAATGTGAAACAAGAAAAAAAATACTGATATGTTGATGTTACTCTAACAATGCATAGCAATGGCATGCGGTACCTGTTAGTTTTATAAGTGCAATCCAACGTAAACATGGTCAGGAACATATTACTGAGTTTGATACTCACTGGGTGAGCAAAGAATAGACTTTGCATCCTTTTGGTACTTTCCTCCACTTTATTGTAACTAACATAGCCATCCAAACCAATGCACTTGTATAAAAATTGTATCGGGGTACAACCATCCAGTTATTTTTTTTGTAACCGCACTCTCTCATTATAAATAGTTCTTATAGTAGTTGTATTAGTACAACTATTTTTCTTCAGAGATGCTAAAATTTTGCGCGGCTTTACTCCTGATGAATACATGTTCTCCACTATTTTTACCTCTTCCCCAAGTAGTCGACCAGCATACGCATGAGCTTCCAAATGAACCTGGTCGTGGTTATGTTTCTCACATAGTACAGTTACCTTCCACTCATAAACATTAGCAGTTTTTTGGCCTTAATTGAAAAAGGACAACCACATCTTTTACTAGAAGATTTACGCAGCCCTTTTTTTTTCTCAACCCTTATTGTGTTGATTGGATCGATAATGACCTCCTCTATCGCAACCAAGGATCACACGAGGTGTCAACCTTCCCGCAACCATATCGGAACAGCAGATGGTGACAACGAAACCCAAATTACGACCAACATTTCGAATCCACTCAATCAAGGTTTGTTTGCTCTCAAAAACTTGATCCTTCTCAAAATAAGAACCAACTTCAATTTCAACTGTCCTATCATCGCAAGTACTAATTACCATAGGAGTTTCTCCCTCCATACTATAAAAGTTATTCCAATTTGTACAATACATATTTTAGCATGGACAAACAATATAAATGATGCATACACACTTAAAGAAGTCCGCCAAAAAATGATATTTGTGTTTCCATTACAAGTCACACAATGTCCAGAAAAATATGCTCCTCATGTAAAAATACACGAGAAAGTCACACAAGTCACAACATTTATAGAACATCTATATGCCTTGTGTTAAAAGGTATAACTAATGAAAACGCAAATATCATGTTTTGAAGAACTCAGAAATCAGAAAAAATGACAAAAAACGTATGGGGCTAGGGTTGAAGGGGCAAACCTCATATTGGCGACGGGCGGAGGGGCAAGCTTCCAGAAAGTGGAATGCAAACCAGGAGGAAGCAAAGGCCACGGGCGGAGGGGCAAGCCCAAGCGGAACCAGCGGCGGGTGTGCTTCCAGAAAATGGAATACGTCGGGGCAGGCGGCGTCGGGGCGGGCGGAAAGCGTGGGGACGGGCGTCGTCGGGGAGAGCAGCAGGCGTGGAGGCGGTCGACCGTCGGGGTGGGCGGCGTGGGTTGAAGGGGTGGACGGGCAGCGGAAGCGACGGCTAGGCGGAAGAGATGAAGCTAGGGTTTGGGAGAGGAATCTGCGGTGCGCAAAACCTGCGTGCCCTTAGTTATAAATTTAGGGAGAAGTTTTGCTTAAAGATTTAGTAACTTTTGTAGTGCACATAGCGAAAACTGTGGTGCACATAACAATGCTCTTTTTTAATTGATGCCTTTTGACCCTCAAAACGGCGCCCGAACGTTCGCGAAATGTGCAGGCTTAAACGAAATCAATGGATTTCTCGAGAAATCAGTTGGATTTCTCGAGAAATCAGTTGGATTTCTCGAGAAATCAGTTGGATTTCTCGAGAAATCCAACATCAATTGGACATCAGTTGGATTTCTCGAGAAATCAGTTGGATTTCTCGAGAAATCAGTTTTGTCTTTTATTCCGGGATAAAATGACGATGCGGGGGCTAAACGCACCCCGATTCGAACAAAATTTGCAGTGTAGGCAAATGTCGGCGCTACGAATCTAACGACGAAGACAAAACTAAAATCCGACGTACCGTTCTCGAGATATTAATTTCTAAAGTTTATGACAAACGTAAATAATACAAAACTACAAACGAGCGCCGAGACTCCAAAAATGCTCAGATCATGACGAAACTTGACGAGCAAGTCCAAAATTAATTAACTTAATTTTCCAACGTGAAAAATTTCAGTTTTCGACGAAAATCATAAAATCTGGACAGTCGGACCTAACAGACGCGAAATCGTCCTAACGACGTCGCGCCGTCAACTTGACGTTAAAAGTAACGCTCTGACGTCATAAATACGTCATCACTGAATTAAATAATTACCGGAAAATCGGGGTCATTACAGGCTGGACTTGTATCAGAGATTCAGTATTCAAGCTGAGTCGCTAATGTTGTGATGGTGGAGAAAGCGAGAGGGGAGTGGCTTGTGCGTATTGATTTTTATTTATTAAATAAAGCATTCACCAAGAATTGTTATTTTCTGCCTCAAATCGATGCTCGTGTTGACTCAGACTTCGGTTTATTTTGCGATGAGTTTTCTTGATGAATTTTCAGGATATCACTAGATCTGGATGCATCACCCTAACATCAAAGACATCTTTTTCATAACTAATGATGAGTGATATTGCTATAAAATGATATCATTCGGTTTATAATTTGAAGAACATGGGGGTAACCTACCAGAAGATGTTGGATATGATTTTCAAGGACCAAAAAGGGCAAAGCTGGGAAGTCAATGTTGATGACCTCGTGATTAAGATCAAGAGCATCCCAGGGCATTTGAAGGACCTGGCGAAAACTTTCGCGACACTGCAAAAGTATAAAATTATACACAACCCTACTAAGTGTGTCTTCAAATCTAGTACGGGAAAGTTCTTGGTACACCTCCTAACTCATGCAAAAGTGGAGCCTAATACCGACATGGTGAAATCCATCAATGAGATGGCCTCTCCCAGATACACCAAAGTGGTGTAGGGTTTGATCGGGAGACTCGTCATTCTTATTCGGCTGTTGTCTAAGGCCGGGTAGAAATGCTACCCATTCTTCAAATCCCTCCATAGAAGTCATATGTTTGAATGGGCCACTGAGTGCGAGTTAGCCTTCCAAACCCTCAAGAAGCTGTTGATGCAAGCCTCTTTGCTTTACGGGCCTTGTGAAGGAGAAGGCATGGTGGTTAGCTCGGTTTTGGTTAGACAGGAAGGGAATCCCTAGTTGTTGATCTACTAGACAAGTATAGTTATTTTGTAGGTGGATCTATGCTACCCAATCTTGGAGAAACTAGCTTTCACCCTCTGTTTTAGCAGGGAGGATGATGTCATTTTTTGGACTCATACCATTAGGGTAGTGACTGATAACCCCTTGATAATTGTTTTAGTAAAAGGAAGGGCTTTTGGTCGGCTTGCTAAGTACTACGATGAGCTTAGAGAGTTTGACATAATCTAAGTGCCTCAGATGGCCATCAAGGCACAAGTTGTCATAAATTTCTTGGCAAACTTCTCCCTGAAAGGAGTGGTAGAGGAGAAGACAGAAGAATATATCCCTTGGAAGATATTTGTTTATGGAGCTTAGAGAAAGTATTCCCATGGAGTGGGGATCTTCTAGGTGAGCACACATGAAATAAGAATCAAAAAAGAAGGGGAGATCTTATTCACAATCACCAACAATCATGGCGTGTATGAGACAGTTATTGTGTGCCTTCGCTTGGCCATAAAATGAGTTTAAGATATTTGGGATAACATAGACTTGTTGGTTTTGACATATCCCAGATCGAAAGGGAGTTCGAGGTTAGAGAGCCTATCCTGCAGGAGTACCTCGTGAAGGTCGAATGACTGATTGGCGCCTTTTGTATGGCATATCCCAGATCCGTAGGGAGTTTGAGGTTAGAGAGACTATCCTACAGTAGTACCTCGTGAAGGTCAAATGACTAATTGGCACCTTTAGATCCTTCTTCGTGCAACATATGCCAAGAGAGAAGTGTACAACCCGTATTCATCGAGGATGGGTCCTACCACAGCCAGGTCAGCAGAAGTAAAGGTCAACAAGTTAAGAAAGAAGTTAAAGTCAGCGCGCAAGACCGCCGAAGGCCTGGGAGAGTATGACGAGCTTCCTTCCCATACTCGCCAGGTAGGCAACTAGGCGAGTTACTCGCCCAGCCCGCGTGAGATCCTTTGGAAGTCACCTAGTCGCCAGGGGTGGGGTATAAATATGACCCCCCCTCTCTCCTTGGATTTGCCTATAAATAGGACCCCAGGGGTACGAGGTGAGAGATAAAAAATCCTCTGCAGGATACTCGCGAGCTTCTCTTTCGGGATACTAGCTGAACCTTTGGATTCCATTTCCTTAGAAGACCAGGTCGCGACCTCGCGACATAGTCGTCAGCTAGTCTCCCTCGTACCTAGTTCGACCACTTTTGGTTGAGAAGGGGCTGCTCCTTTCGAGCATCCGGGTACGTGGTGGGACCTTTCTGCCGCAACATCTAGGGTCCTGTTTGCCCTAATTCTTCGTTCTAGTCATCCTAACTGTGTGGCCTTACCTCTGAATCGGTAACCTTAGGCGGCCCTGATCCGAATTCTGTGGTCGGGATTTTTCCTGGCTTCAACACTTGGTGCGGTGAGCGTGGATCGCAGCCAAGGAGGAAAGCTTGGTGGTTTAGTAAGATGGCCAATGATGGCGAGCATGGAGAGTTGGTCGGTAACTCGGCGGGAGTTGGTGATCTCGCACGAGATGGCGAGTTCATGACAGTTGCTGCATTCGAAGAGTTCGCTAAGAAGATTGAGAAGACCATCCTCGCCGGGTTTTCTCATCGCCCTGATGTCACTACGACCTCCCCCTGTTGCGTGACACCGCTGGATGAGGAAGCGTCGCCGAGGCGAGCTGGGAAGGAGCCCGCTTGGGAAAGAGAGGAGCGGCTGATGCAATCACAGCACCATCCGGCGGGCAGCCAAGGGGTCTGCTTTCGGGATCTAATGTCGTCGGCGAGATACCGTGATACTCGCCAGTGGAGCAAGTATGATGTCTTTAGCGAGGATGAAACTCGCCACCGCCAGGGAGGGAGGAGCCCCTTCTGTGACGAGATCCTTGCCGTCCACGTTCCCGAAGGGTTCAGAGAGCCCGTTCTCACCTGCTATTTCGGCAAAGATGACCCGGTCAGGCATCTTCAATGGTTTGAATACGTCGTCTCCATCCGCAACATGTCTGGCGTGTTCAAGTGCCGGTTCTTCTCCATCACCCTCAAAGGCAATGCAAGGGACTGGTTCCACCAACTGCCAGCAGGTTCCGTCTACTATTTCTCTAACCTGCATCAAGGCCTCATGACGAAGTTCGCGACATCAAAGAAGAGGAGGAAGGGGGCAACGACCCACTTCAAGATTATCCAAGGACAACACGAGAGTTTATGCCACTACAACGATTGCTTCCAGGAAGAGATCTTGGAGGTGGAGGAGGTAGACCGTTTCACCCTGATAGTTGTTGAAAATTGTGAAGTGAAAGTGGCAGATTGCGCGACTTGGGAGTTCTATCCGCGCGGCCTGCGCGGTCTGGATAGGCGGATAGGCAGGTCGGCAATAAGGAAGTGGTTAGCTGATGGTTAGGCAACCAGGGCGATCTATCCGCGCGAACTGCGCAGACAGGACTAGCAGTTAATCAAGTCAGCGGATGTGCTGGAAGTGGAGACCTTGGTGGTCTGTTCGCGCGGTCTGTGCGAACAGAGGAGGCGGCCAGCCAGACCAGTTTTTGCTCAGACAGCAGGATGTTCCCAGATGGTAACCGAGCGGATAGCTTCTCTATCCGCGGAGTTCGGCAAGGTGCGGAATGGACTGGAGCTCGGCAGACCGGCATGGCAGATGCCTTGGTCTAGCTCTTATGGTGCGGCTAAGGGTAGCTGCAAGGTTCGCAGGTTAGAGCAGAGTGATGCTGGAGCTCGCCGAGCTTGGCGGACTGGTACCAGTGTCCGCAAGTAAGTGGGGACTAGCCCTGGTGGCCGGTGGTGTGGACTTGGTTGGTTCTGAACCAAGTCCATGGTTGGCTCAGTCCAGGTATATCGCGTAGTAGTGCGCGGACTGCTTCTCAGTCTGCCAAGCTCGGCAGGTGTTGCCCTGTGGGTTTGCTGCTTGCTTGGCAAAAATTCTCTGGAGAAGTGTCCGCCTCAGCGCGTGGACTAGAGCCTTGTCCACTGAGTCCGGTAGATGTCAACTTGATGCCTAGCTGTGGACTCGGAGTTATGCGGACTGATGTTATGTCTGCAAGGCGGGTGGACTGCTTTCATTATCCGCCGAGTTCGGCAGTTGGCTTGGTGCCTTGGCTGCAAACTTGGACGGAGCGGACTGTACGGTCTCCGCGGGATGGCGGACAGGCAATGTTGATGCAGAGTCTTGCAGGATGTCGACCAAGTATGACGGCTCTTTGGCGACAAGGCGGACTGGGAAGTCAGTCCGGCCTTGGTGATGCTGAGGCGGACTGGCTATCGCACAAGTTCGCGGCGGACTAAGCGGTCTGCTTGGTGTTCGTTGCGGGATGGTGGCAGTGATCCTATCAGCTAGGACAGTGGCCATACTCCTCATCATGCCTATAAATAGGACCCCTCCGTCATGTCAAAAATAGAGAGAATGAACAGTAAGTGAGCCCGCGAACCATTGCTGCGGACTGGATTTTGGTATCCGCCCGGGTTAATGGAGTTGACCGGTTTGTGCTGTGCAAGTTGTGCGGATAGTGCTGGAAAGCCAGGACATGGCTCTGATTGCGGTAAGGGACAGTGCGGACTCTACGGTTAAGCAACTGGCGATAAACAGCAGGTCGCGGATAGCGATCAGGAGGTCTTCCCTTTGGCAACTTGTTTCCGGGTTCAATAAGTCGTCTGCTTCAGGCGGCCTGTTCAGTTCAGCAACAGCAGATCGTACGGTCAGGCAGCTAGATGGCTTGCTGATCGCCCAGTAGAGCTTTCATTGGAATAACGGTCTGTCCGCCCGGTTAGTTCACGGTTTGGCGGACTAGGCCGTCTGTGCGGACTCCGTAGTGAAGTAGTGGAATCGGCGGTTACCCCTTGAGTCCGCGCGGTTAGGTTTGCCTTGTATTTTGTTCTGCTTGGTACATTGGTGAAATCATGTCTCGTCATGTATGTCTCGCCTTGTAAGAAGATTGATGTGATCAATAAAGATTCTTGTTACTGTATGTGTCTCTGGTTGTGTTTTAGCATTCTAAGTTGAGATAACCCCTGCTCATTCCAAGGTCCGGAAAATTCAACATAGTATCAAAGGGAGGTTGGAATGGATAAGCAGTGATCAACAAGAAGTTGTTATAGCTCTTGTGAAGAGGAAACCAGTGTTGGACCATGGAAGAAGGATTAGCAAGAGATCTTGGTATTGATCTCCTAACTCAGACAAACTTCAAGAAGTGGATGTCTTGTGTGGAGAGCTTTCTTCTGGGTGAGGACCTCTGGGAGGTGGTTTGCGGAGCAGAAAGGCAAAGAATTACTACTGTCACTGGCATTGCTGAAGCGATGAGAGCTTGAGAGGAGAGAAACACAAAAGCGGAAGGGATCCTCAAGCAGTTGATCTCATCGGAGCTCTTGGACCACATCGACAGATGTTGGTCAGCTGCGGAGATGTGGATTTCTCTTGTTGGGTTGTTCAACAAAGAAGGGAAGGTGGTTGTAGATGTTGATTCTTCTACTTTAGATCAGCAAAAGAGGAGTGTTTATCCTAGGTGTGATTCAAAGAGGAAGGAAGGATCAAGGTGCTATAAGTGCAAGCAGCTAGGCCACACCAGGAAGGAGTGTAAGGTTATCCTTCACTCCGCAAATGTTGCTCATTTTGGGAGTAAGGGGGAGAACTTAGTTGAGACGTCAACAAGTTCTGATCGGATGAACACCATTGATAGTGCAACTATCTGACATGAAAGACTTGGGCATGTGGGGATGGATAAGCTGAAAGCAATGGCGGTGAAAAGTCTTGTAGGAGGCTTGCCTAACTTGTTATCCTTCGGGGACGGTCGTGGATGCACGGAATGTCAACCCGGAGAAGTTGATCGCTTCAAGGTTGATAAGGCACAGACAAGATGCAAAAGGCCATTGGAGATTATCCATGGGAGGTTGCTGGGGCCGACCATCACTGCCAGTCTTGGAGGCAGCAGGTATATGTTGTTATTGGTTGATGACTACTCAAGGTATGCTTGGGTATACTTCGTGAAGGAGAAGTCGAACATGTTTCTCTTGTTTGTGGAGTTCAAGAAGCTTTTGGAGGGTCAGCTTGGCTTGCAGATCAAGAAGTTGAGAGCAGAAATCAGAGGTGGTTTCGGCTCTGCCGAGTTCTTTAACTTCTGCAGAAAGCATGACATCCGGAGAGAGCTCTCTTGTGGAGATACTTCGCAACAAGGTTGTGTTGCAGATCAGATGATTCATTTGTTGACGGAGACCTGCATGTGTTGGCTTCGATGCAAAGATGTTCCTAAGGCCTTTTGGGCAGAAGGGATGGCCTGCACGGTGCATGTCATCAATCAGATGCCTCTAGATCCGATCAATGTGAAGACTCCATATGAGCTGATGTTCTGGGTAAAGCCCAGTATGAAGCACTTTCGAGTGTTTGGTTCTACCTGCTATGTTCGATCTCCTGGTGCTCTCAAGACGAAGCTAGTCTTCGTTGGGTATGATGAGTGGAAGAGGAGATGGAGGTGCATGGATCCAGTAACGAAGAAGGTCATCATATCGAGAGACGTTGTCTTCAATAAGCTGACGTCATACTGGGATAGCTCACATGTTGAGCTAGAGGTGAGCATGTTAGATAATGGGCATGAGGAGGTTGCTGCAAAGGTACAGTTGAAGCTGCCTGAGTCACCAGGAGCTCCAGCCTATTCTAGCTCCAAGGCAGAGTCGTCAAGTTTAGGAAGCAGGGGGAGCGATGCTCTAGGTGCTTCTGGTTCGAAGATGGTGCCTTATGGTTCAGGAAGCAAGGGGAGTTGTACTCCAGGTGCCTGTGGTTCAGGAAGCAGGGGGAGCAATTCTCCAGGTGATTCTACTTCCAAGGCGGTGGCTTATTGTTCAGATAGCAAGGGGAGCGATGCTCCAGGTTTTCCCGAGATTGGAACTGGTTCAGGAGTTGCAACGAAGGTGGTTAGCCGTGATCAAGGTCTTCGAAGATCGAAGAGGATCACCAACCCACCAGCTCGATATAGTGAAGGAAACTCGATGAGCTTCATCTCATATTTCCTTGCAGGCCCTCAGATCGAGCAAAGATCTTCTAGCTATGAGGACACCACTGGAGTCAAGGAGGTAGTTAACACCAAGGTTGAGGAGGTGACTATTCTCAAGGGAGACGAGACTTGGGACCTTGTGCCCAAGTTCGTTGGTGATACTCCTGTGACGCATAAGTGGAGGTCAAAGCTAAAGAAGGTAGAGGGAATCATGGCTCCTTTTGGGAGATGCTAGAGGGATCCCTTATGGTCCAGGATAGACAAGGCGAGGACTATGTCTTGGACATCTTCTCGGATGAACTATTAGAGGGACCAGGTGCAAGGTTACGGGAACTGCTGGAGTTGCTTGCCACTTCTTACTTCAAGGGGAAGTGTTTAAAATTGTGAAGTGAAAGTGGCAGATTACGCGAATTGGGAGTTCTATCTGCGAGGCCTGGATAGGCAAATAGGCAGGTAGGCAATAAGGCAGCGGTTAGCTGATGGTCAGGCAACCAGGGCGATCTATCCGCGCAGGCTACGCGGACAGGATTGGTAGTTAATCAAGTCAGCGGATGTGCTGGAAGCGGCGGCCTTGGTGATCTGTTTGCGCGGTCTGTGCGAATAGAGGAGGCGGCCAGCCAGACCTGTTTTTACTCAGACAGCAGGATGTTCCCAGATGGTAACCGAGCAGATAGCTTCTCTATCCGCGGAGTTCGGCAAGGTGCGGACTGGACTGGAGCTCGGCAGACCGGCATGGCAGATGCCTTGGTCTAGCTCTTGTGGTGCGGCTAGGGGTAGCTGCAAGGTTCGCCTGTTAGAGCGGAGTGACGCTGGAGCTCGTCGAGCTTGGCGGACTGGTACCACTGTCCGCCAGTAAGTGAGAACTGGCCCTGGTGGCCAGTGGTGTGGACTTGGTTAGTTCTGAACCAAGTCCATGGTTGGCTCAGTCCGGGGATATCGCGTAGTAGTGCGCGGACTGCTTCTTAGTCCGCCAAGCTCGGCAGGTGTTTCCCTATAGTTTGGCTGCTTGCTTGGCGAAAATTCTCTGGAGAAGTGTCCGCCTCGGTGCGCGGACTAGAGCCTTGTCCGATGAGTTCGGCAGCTGTCAGCTTGATGCCTAGCCGCAGTTGCGGAGAGGGAGCAGCCGAGGCAGGAGGCCCCGGTAGGGCAAGTGGCATTCCAAGTTCCGGTAAGGAGGAGGAATGAGGATCGTATCGACCTGGAAGGTCGCGGAGATAGAGGTGGTCCATGGCCCAAGAGGTGGGCATGTCGGGGTGATCAACGGAGGAGCTAGGCTCAGAGGTTCCCGCAAAGGAAGTCTCCATTAAATCAACAAGAATAGCATCGCCTCAACCTCGCAGAACCCATCGCCACTGGATGAGATTACTTTCTCAGAAGAGGACATGCTAGGAAACGAAAACCACTTCCATGATTCCCTGGTAATTCAAGCTTCCATCGAAGACTTCGCTGTCGACCGAATCCTCGCAGATAACGGGAGCTCAGTGAACGTCATCTTCAAGAGAACTTTCGTAGGGCTTCAGGTGGAAGCGTCTCGGGTCCAGGCTGCAGATGGACTCCTCTTTGGCTTCTTAGGCGAGAAGAAAGAGGTGCAAAGGGAAGTGGAGCTTCTGGTTACTCTCGACGGGACTTCGATCTGATCCCGCTTTGTCATCGTCAATGCGCCGAGCGGATACAACGCCATCTTCGGACGACCCCTCATCAACTATTTCAAGGTCATTCCGTCGTCTTATCCCCAGTGCCTGAAGTACTTCTGGGGGGGATGTCCAGATCAGGATCAGGGGAGATCTCAAGACCTCTAGGGAGTGCTACCTGAATGTCGTTGGTACCATCAGCTGGATGGGGGATGCGGAGAGGTTGGAGGAGCTGCTGGAGAAGGAGAAGGGGTTGTGTGCTACTGAAGAGATAGAGGTGGAAGTGATATCTCGAGGAGGGGAGCCTGGTCTGCTTAAGGTTGGAGGATCCCTGCCACTAGAGGGAAAGATGGAGATGGCTGCTTGCCTGCAGGACAACGTCGACGTTTTCGCTTCGTGCGTCGCCGAGATGCCAGGGGTTGATGCCGATGTTGCCTGCCATCGCCTCAACCTGGATCCCGCAGTGGCTCCTATTCGTCAAAAGCAAAGGAAGAGCGCTGTCGTGCTGGCTGGTCCGATCAGGGAGGAAGTGGAGAAGTTACTGAATGCAGGTTTTATTTCGGAGATCCAGTATCCTGGTTGGGTCTCCAATATTGTAATGGTGAAGAAGCCCGGAGGGGGCTGGCGTATTTGTATTAACTTTTCAATGTTGAATAAAACTTGCCTGAAGGATTGCTACCCTTTGCCTCAAATCGACGCGCTGGTTGATTCCATCGTCGGGTTTCCTGTGATGAGTTTTCTTAATGCTTTTTCAGGGTATCACCAGATCCAGATGCATTCCCTGACTACCGTGACGTCTCCTTCATCACTGGCGATGGCTGCTATAGCTACAAGATGATTCCCTTCGGGCTCAAGAATGCAGGCGCGACTTACCAGAGAATGATTGATCATATCTTCAAGGAGCAGAAGGGGAGGAACTTGGAAGTCTATGTGTATGACCTCCTTATCAAGAGCAAAAGCATCACGGAGCACATAGCGGATCTGGTGGAGACCTTCGCCACCCTGAGGAAGTACAAGATACGGCTCAACCCGGCCAAGTGCGTCTTCGATGTAGGAAGAGGAAAATTCTTAGGTCTCCTCCTCACTCCAAGGGTGGTGGAGCCTAACCCAGACAAAGTCAAGGCGATTCTGGAGATGGCGTCTCCAAGAGATCCCAAGGAAGTCCAAAGGTTGACGGGAAGGCTGGCAAGCCTTAGTCATTTTCTATCCAAGGCGGGAGAGAAGTGCTCTCCATTCTTTAAGACTCTTCGGGGGAATCAGAAGTTTGAATGGACCGCGGAGTGTGAGGAGGCCTTCGGGAAGCTCAAGCAACAGCTAACCCAAGCTCCTCTCCTCCAAGGACCACAGGGAGATGAAGACCTCCTACTCTATCTAGGAGTAGGAACGGAAGCGGTTAGCTCGGTGTTGGTCTGAGAAGAAGGCAAGAAGCAGCTCCCCATCTATTATGTGAGTAGAGTGCTGCAAAAGGCGGAAACTAGATATCCTATTTTGGAGAAGTTGGTATTTGCTCTGGTAGTTTCGGCTTGGAAGCTCTGTCCTTATTTTCAATCTCACTCCATCAGGGTAATCTCTGATCACCCTCTGCGTAGTATCCTGGATGGAGTGGAGCATTTAGGCAGGTTTACGAAAT
The DNA here is from genome assembly GCA_039513925.1 of Platanthera zijinensis. NCBI lineage: Eukaryota > Viridiplantae > Streptophyta > Magnoliopsida > Asparagales > Orchidaceae > Platanthera > Platanthera zijinensis. The sequence goes on along the minus strand of CM077093.1, from coordinate 172,046,866 downwards.
GGGCGGTGGAGCTTAGCGAGTTCGACATTTTTTACTCTCCGAGGGTAGCGATCAAGGCGAAGGCAGTGGCAGATTTCCTGGCTGACTTCTCAGCCGAGGTGAAAGGAGATGAAGGCTCTTGTAGCCTAGTCTCTTGGAAGATGTTCGTGGACGGGGCTTCAGGCAGGTATTCCGGGAGAGCTGGAGTCGTGCTAGTAAGTGCCCAGGGAACCAGGATTGAGCAAGCAGTCGAGATCCTCTTCCCCATCATGAACAATCAGGCGGAGTACGAAGCCATGGTGGCTGGCTTGCGTCTCACCCATGAGCTAGCAATTCGGGATATCAGGGCCTTCATCGATTGGATGGTGGTCGCGTCGCAGATTAAAGGGGAGTTTGAAGTAAATGACCCAATCCTGCAGAAGTACTTAGTCAAAGTGAAAGGTCTGATCGGGGGGTTTCAATCTTTCTTCGTCGAGCATGTACCCCGGGAGGAGAATTCAGAAGCTCACTACCTCGCCAAGTACGGTCCCCGGGCTGGGGGAACCGTGACCGAGTTATTCCGACCGTCAATCGAGAAAGGGGAGATGATGGAGATCGAGCAAAGAACCTCATGGAAGGATCCGTTCGTTACATTCTTAACGACGGGACAGTTGCCCACCAGCGATGGGGATCAGAGAAAGTTTTGTTACAAAGTTGCTTATTACTTACTGTAGGAAGGGGAGCTCTACCGTTGGACCATCTCGGGGTCGTTAGCCAGATGTTTGTCAGAGATCGAAATTCCTCGTATTCTCGAAGAAATCCATTCAGGAGAGTGCGATAGACACTCGGGAACTTGCACTCTGGAGCAAAGAATTTTAAGGCACAGATACTTCTGGCCAACCATTCGAAAGGATGCAGAAGCTTTCTCTAGAAAGTGTCCCCAGTGTCATCTCTTCGCACCCCTTCAGCTACAACCATCCCAGCACCTTCGCTCGATCACTGCTCCATGGCCCTTCGCTATTTGGGGAATGGATTTGATCTGCCCTTTTCCTCAGGCTAGCGGACAGAGGAAGTTCGTCCTTATCATGATTGATTACTTCTCCAAATGGATCGAGACAAAAGTTCTAACCAAGACCACTTCTTAAATTGTAAAGAACTTTATATGGGGTGAGATTGCATGTAGGTTCGGGATTCCTCTCGTCATCGTCACCGACAATGGTCCACAATTCGTCAGCTTGGAGTTAGAGGACTTCTGCAAGCAGCTAGGCACGGATCTTTGATTTGCCTCTGTGCATCATCCTCGCAGCAACCGACAAGTGGAAGCCGACAACAAGTTAATCATCAACCTCCTAAAGAATAAAGTCACCAACTTGAAGGGTAATTGGGCAGAGCAGCTCCCCTCAGTCCTTTGGGCTCTGAGAATAACTCCAAACTCGGCTACGGGGGAAACTCCCTTCAAGTTGTCCCACGGGTCTGAGTCGCTCATCCCAGTGGAGTTTGAGGTTCGGAGCCCAAGAATCATAGCAATGGGAGATGACAATGGAGAATGGCGCTTGGATAATGAAGATGCTCAAAGGCTCTTACTGGATTTTGTTGAAGAGCTTCGTGACTTAGCCTCCACTCATCAGGAGGAGATCAAGCGGCGCATGGCAAAGCATTTCGACAAAAATATTTGCCTCAAACACTTCCTCGTGGGAGATCTGGTCATGAAAAAGGTGGACGCCGCGGGAAGAGGAGCAGCAGTTGGCAAGTTACATCCTAATTGGGAAGGTCCCTTCATCGTCCAAGAAGCCTTAGCCACTGGAGGCTATTATCTCCAAGACCAAGTTGGGGAACAGCTGGGAGGTACTTGGAGCGGGGATGACCTGAAAAGGTTCTATCCCTAGCAGTAACGTTGTATTTTCCTTGTAAAATCTTGATTATATATATACAAGCAGTGGCAGTCTAATTGTTTCTTTCTATGCTAATCCCTCTTAAGATTTTTGAAAGCTTTTAGGTTCAGCTCCGCGATCGATCCATGAAACCGATCGTCGACTTGTTCCTCCTAAATATCCCAGTGCGGATGATGGGACAATACTTGGGAAGCGTTCTTGTAAGACCGAGCCTCTGCATTAACAGTCGAGGTCAGCTCCCCCCTTGTATGTCGGCCTAGGTCCTCCCAATTGTATCTCTCCTCTGATTGGAGGAACTATCAGGAACAGGTCCAGACGCCAACCTCCCGGATTTGAGGAAGAGCCAACCTTACCAAGCACCCATTTGGGCAACAACCCTTTAGTTCTTTCTAGAGGTAGGATAACCTACCAAGGGGCAAGGATAAGCCCAAGGGAACATGTTGGCCTCGAGTGCGTCCTGAAGGACCCTCGAAGGAACATTACCCTACGTTCATACACTCACACTTGTAGCCGGATGGCATGGACGAAAGCAATCTCCACCATTGGATCGGGATACGAGCCTTCGACCTGTTCCTCCTAAATAGCCCAGTGTGGATGATGGGGCGATGCCTCGGGAAGCGCTCTTATAAGATCAAGCCTCTGCATTAACGATCGATATCAACTCCACCCTTGCATGTCTACCTAGGTCCCCCTGATTGCATCTCTCCTCAAACTAGAGGAATTATTAGGAACAGTTCTGGATGCCAACTTCCCAATTTGACGGGCTCAAGATTGTCTCTTTTAGAGGATGTCTTTTATATCACTAAAACATCGATGCAGCTAATTCATCTGACACCTCTCAAGTAACAGGATGAAATCACCTCAACACCGATTGAAGTCCTCGAGTGACAGTGTCATCATAAGTCTGAGTACCTGTACGAGCTCCTCTCCTGCATATTGGCCAACGACCTCCTCGTGTGAGACCAAGTTCCTCGCTGGAGTGTTACCGTAGTCCGTAAACTATGTGCAAGCTTCTCTCCTACAGATTGACTACTTACCTCCCCGAGTCGACTCACACCAATTCAGTCGTGCGTGGCTCCTGAGAGCTTTCAACCCACCCCCATTTGATCTTGGCTCCTGCTGGGTGTCGACTGATACCCACCCCCAGTTGAGCTTGGCTCCTGCTGGGTGTCGACTGATACCTACCCCTAGTTGAGCTTGGCTTCTACTGGGTGTCGACTGATACCCACCCCCAGTTGAGCTTGGCTCCTACTGGATGTCGACTGATACCCACCCCAAGTTGAGCTTGGCTCCTGCTGGGTGTCGACTGATTCCCACCCCCAGTTGAGCTTGACTCCTGCTGGGTGTCGATTGATTCCCACCCCCAGTTGAGCTTGGCTCATACTAGGTGTCACTGAATCCCACCCCCAGTTGATCTTGGCTCCTGCTGGGTGTCGACTGATGCCCACCCCCAGTTGAGCTTGACTCCTGCTGGGTGTCGACTAATTCCCACCCCTAGTGGAGCTTGGCTCCTACTTGGTGTCGACTGATTCTCACCCTCAGTTGAGCTTGGCTCCTGCTGGGTGTCGATTGATTCTCACCCCCAGCTGAGATTGTCTCCTACTGGGTGTTGACTGATTCCCACCCCTATTTGAGCCTGGATCCTGCTGGGTGTCGACTGATTCCCACCCCCAATTGAGCTTGGCTCCTGCTGGGTGTCGACTACCTCCCACCACCAGTTGAGCTTGGCTCCTGATGAGTGTCAGCTCTGACCTCCAAGCCGTTCGGGTTAAGCTCTGGAAAAATAAACAATTATGCAGACACGAGTATACCTTGGCGAGCATGCGAGTACATCTTGGCGAGCATACGAGTATACAATGGCGAGTATGCGCGTACACATGGATGCGAGCATCGAAATACGAATTGTCGAAGCGACTATGCTTGTGCGATTATTACGCGACTACGATCGATGTCAACGCGCGAGTAAGCGTCACAAGCACTCATCCTCACCGAGCCTATGAGCCTAGCAATTGTCATCCACAAACAAGCATGCGAGTAAAGAAGAACAGAGAATGCGGTAACTAAAAACTTGTATAAATATATATCTCCAAAAATTTACAAGTTACAAAAGTTTATTAACAATCTGTTACATGTGAGCATGAGGAAAATCGACGAGCAACTAGGACTCCTCACTGCCAGTATCGGGCCGATATTTGTCATCTCCAATGTCGTCATCCTCCTCGCCGCCTTCATCGCTTCCCTCTCCATCAGTGCTTCTACCTTTACCGCTGCTACTGTTGCTGCCACTACTGTTGGAGCCCGATGTCGAAGAAGAGATACGATCGGGTGAGGTGGGCTCCTCGTCGAGCAGTTCAGGAATGAGCTCGTCGACGGTGAGCTGCTTCTCCCCCTCGATGAGCTGGTCGTTGATCCTCAACCGGGCGAGCATGATATTCCCCGCCTGAAAGTGAAGCCTATGGGTAGAAAGTCACCTAGGGGGTAAATAGGTGATCTATTAAAATTCTTTATAGTTCTTTTAACTTTAGCAATGTGCCCTAATGCAATTCAGAATATAAGCTTTACCCAGCATAAATAATAGAACAACAAGAGCTGATCACATCATACACATCAAAGAACGCAGCACATAGCACAAGGGACACATCAAGTTTATAGTGGTTCCCCTATCTAGGGTATATCCACTTTCCCCCTTCTTCCTCACTAGCAATGTGCTTGATAAGGTTATAGCTCCTCCTTCACAAATTGGATCCTCAGATCCTACAAGGCTCAGTTTTTCTCCAAGAAACCTACACTCAGACCCACTGGTCCTACCTCAGAGATATCTCAATCTCCTACCTCAGAGATCTCCTCAATCTCCTACCTCAGCCTTTATAGATTAGGCCTATAATCTTAGTGATTTACCCCAAATCACCTACCTCAGATTCACCCAGAATCCTACATCAGCCTTTATAGATTAGGATTACAAAACTCAGACAATAAGATCTCCTACCCACTCAGATCTCTAGGAGATCTTACAATGAAATTTGATAAAACAAATTACAGAAAAACAGAAAACTTGTTATTTATAGGATCTGTGTGTATAGATCTTTTCACTCAGCTGCAGTTTGATTTCTTCTTGATATATCAGCAGGCTGAATTGAATTTCTTTTGAATTAGCAACTTCTTGATGAAGATCAGATTGAATAGTTTGAAGATGCTGATGAACAGATCACTTAATCCCTAGATCAACCTTAGAAAAGGGATCTGAAGACTTTCTTGAAGATCAACTTCTTCTTCTCTTTCTACTTCTTGATTTGTCTTCTAGAATAGAGAGAGACTGATGAATAGAATAGAATCAGGTGTTGTCTTCTGAAGGCAGTACCTCCTATTTATAGAAATCTCAGATTGCTTGGACTGGTATTAATGACATCAGCAACTGTTAGTAAATCCTTCCTTGAACTGTCTTTATAGAAGTGAAGCCTTCCTGTGTCGACCAGAATGATCTAACTTATCTTGACCTGATTGATGTTGACTCAGCACATTCTGACATATAAGCGTTGAAGTAGACAGATTGTCTCGAAATCTGTGTTGAGACATCCTTGACAGACCCAAAACTTCCATACTTAGAATAGCTTTCATCTCAGAACAGAAAGTGTTGAAATAGTATAATTGTGTCGACACATCTATTATTTGTGTAGACACATCTGTTATCTATGTCGACACAACTTAGTTCTACCTTGTGTCGAGACAAGTATTGTCTCGACACAACTGTTATTTGTGTCGACACATCTGTTATCCGTGTCTACATATCTTAGTTCTGCCTTGTGTCGAGACAGAAGTATTGTCTCGACACAACTTCTGTTCTTTGTGTTAACTACTGATCTGCCTTGTGTCGACACAAAAATATTTTATCGACACATCTTCTGTTCTCTGTGTTGACTAATGATCTTCCTTGTGTCGACATAGAAGTATTGTCTCGACAGATGCTGTCTCAACACTTTGACTTAGAATAATTTCTTCAACTTTGAACCTGCACATGTAAACTTAGCATACATCAAATACACCTTTGGGTATATCATTGAGTTGTCAAGGGGACTTCTCCAGATTAGGTACACTATTCCCAATGTACCCAGCAATCTCCTCCTATATGAAGAATTCATAACCCCAAATCAATGATATACACCAACATAATAATCTTAATGATTATAATATAAAAGATTTAACATTCAACCAGATGAACTTTTATAATATAAAAGATTTAACATTCAACTAGATGAACTTTTACAACAGAAATAAAAATTTCCATAAAACAATCTTATACCAAAATGTTATCAGTCTCAAAATTACAATGAGCTTATATAGAATTACATTAATTCTAAGCAAAGTAAATACATCCTAAGACTGATCAGGTTCTGTAATCACAATGCCTTTCCCTGACTGTACTTTGGCCTGAATAGATGGAATACTTTCATCAACAGTCTGTTTGCCTTTCTTGTCCTTGATGCTGGAAAGCTGTTCAGCCTTAATTCTTTGTCTTTCAAAATAATGAAAGAGCTTAGGAAAGTATTTGCATGGTTCAATAGCAGTAACAGGAATCAAACCTTCCTTCTGCTCCCTTCTGAACCTATAGATAGCATTTTGTTGCTCTTCATGCTTCCTCTATTCCTGCTTTGAATACCACTTACCCCTGTCATGTTTGTTGGCCATGACTACTTTCCATGAGGTAAGAATGATGTCCCTTGATCTTGGACTCCATTATTCAAAGTCAGGCCTCTCCTCAGCCTGTTCTCTAAATCTTTTTTTTGACAATTGGACCTCTCTCTCCCTTTGTAGAGCAGCATCAGACATTTCCACCTCTTCAGAATTAACTCTATGTTTATACTGAGGTGTACTATACATAAGTTGAACTTGATTATGAATGTCCTCAAACTATGAAGGAGGGTATATGATTCTGTTTGGCTCCTGAGCAATTCCTTCAATCATAGCTGGTTGGCAGCCAGACTCTGCAACTTGATCATCATCACACAGAGGAGGGTATCCTATTATGGCTCTTATGCTATTAGAAGTCCATTTGGCATGTTCTAAGCTAGCCTTGACCATCACTCTCTCCCCCTTTATGAATTCTCTCTCAATATGATCTCTCAGATCATCCTTTTGAAATCTCACTTGATCCACCACATGATGGTTCCCCGTGGAGTAGTATTTCTTAAACTTTGTCATTTAATCAGAAAGAGACTTTGATGAATCCTTTATAGCTTGCAGCATTGCAGCTGAATCAACTATAAGCTTGGTCTGTAACTCAGTTAGTTGAGTATTTACTTTAGCCTCTAAGGAAGTGGATTGATCATCTATCTTCTTCAGAGTGATCGTATGAATTTCCTTCAGGTTTTCATTCAGTCTCTTCAGATTCTCCAGACTAAAGCCTTGTTTTTGCACTATATCATCTATTTTAACTTTTAACTCTTACTGTGCAAGATTAACCATTGCATTGCCTCCTTTGTGAAAACAATCAGTCATTTTTTTCTTCAGCAGATTCACTTCAAATCTGATTGACTTTATGACTTGAGCTAGGTGGAACTCCATATCCTTCCTATTCTCATCCACATACTTTTCTAGATCAGTTCTTTGCTTGTCTAGCATTATCTGCAGCTAAACCATGAGAGAACTCTCATCTATTGAAGCAAATGGAGTGGACTGGAGTGACTGTAAAGCTTTCTTATAGCTCCGACTCTTCTTTTTTCCTTTCATATATTCTGGTTTGTTATTTCTTTGTGTTCTTTCCCTTATCAGAGTTAGATGAACTGGTAATTTCAACAGCGGTGTCTACATCAGCTGGTGCTTCAGTTCCAGTCTTAGGAGACTTGGCTGATTGCTCCCCCTCAACTGCTGTACCTTGTTGATCAAGGTGTATTTCTACTAGACTTAGTTCAGGTTGTTGAACTTCTACATGAGCTATATTTTCTCTATGAGGATCTGTTATCTCCCCTGGATGTGAGCATCCATTCCTGTTGTGTTAGCAGGATCTTTTTCAGGAGATTTTTCATTCATAATATCAGGCATATTCTCATCTTGTTGTGTATTCAGATCTTTGAGAACATCCTGTACTATGTCAGTGACAGTTTCACTATCTAACACAGTTGTTTCATCCATGGTTTTCTCTGCATTGAATGCTGCAGAGGATTTAACTCCCCCTGGATCTAATACCTAGTTTCAGTTGTAATACTTGGAGTTTTCCTTTGGATTCTTACTTCAGATCCATCTAAACTGAAATTGATCTGCTCTTCTGAATCACTTGAGGATTCACTTTCTTCTTGTAATGGTTTCTTGTTCTTGATATCCTTAGGCTTATGTGGTTCTGGTGTATCTTTGGCCAAGACTCTGTCCCATCTAAATAAAATCTTCATGTCCATCCGTCTCATGTGATTTATCTTTGAACCCAATTTTGGATTAAGTTCAGCAGGAATCACTTTATTCAAATACAAACTCAGTATTCTACCCAGGTTGGGTTATTTGATACATTCAATAATTAAGTCAAACAACAGTCCGCTCCAGTCTATCTGAAGTTTGAAAATGATCCTAGTCATTATCTCAAACATGTGAACTGAGATTCTGTCATGCGCACCTGTCTTGCACAACAGAACCTTCCTAACAATTTCATATAGAAATTTTCCTTGGTTGTTCATACCTTTCCTATTCAGTGAACTCCCAATCTTGGAAACTGAATCCAAACCACACCATTGAAGTCCAGCAGTAGTCTTGGTGGAGTCGACTATATCTTCTTTTTTAACTCTAGGTATTGAAATACCTGGGCCAACCATTTGCCTGTGATCTTGACCTTCTGTCCATTTACGGTTGATTTGATCTTTGTGGCACGAGAATCGATCGAGGCGTTTATCAGAAGTTCTGTTACTTCTCTTTTCTATATGATCGTCGGCTCAGATAATAGATACTCAAGTCCAGCTTCTTGGATTAGGCCAATAACATTTGTAATCTCTTCGTCTGCCGATTTGAATCCATGGCGCACCAGTTCGTATCCCTCATTGATATTATCATCCTTCCTTAGAGGCATTATTGTTGATTTTGAAATTGTCGAACCGAGAAATTGACGAGAGTCGATAATAGAAAATCTAGGTTTCAACACTAAGCAAGAGAGAAGGATCTAGTAGAGAATTTCTACAGTTTATTTCCTTTTTATAGGCCATTCTAATAAGAAGGTTAAAGGGCGCGTCGCCTAAAGACATATTCATAATTTTGGAAAAATCCCTTAGGTCAACACTCAGAACTTGTCGACAGAGAAAATGTGTCGACTTGTGTCGACACACCTTAGCCATCTCGACAAGCAGTGTCGACACACTTCCTTGTGTCGACACAGGACATTGTAGATTGTGTCGACACATATACATAAATTGTGTCGACAACCCTAGTTTATGTCGAGACACATCTTTTTGGATATGTATATAGCGGCCTTGTTGTCACAGAACATAGGCAGAGGATAGTCGTAGACCTCTCCTAGGTCAAGCATGAGAGCCCGCAACCATTTTAACTCACACGTGGTTGACGCTATACTCTGGTATTCGGCTTCTGCACTAGACCTTGAGTGGGGTGCAAGCGGTTCGGTTTGGGTCGGTTTGGACCTAAACCGAAACCGAACCAATGTTTATCGGTTCGGTTCGGTTTTTTGGTCGGTTTACTCGGTTCGGTTTTCGGTTTTTCAGTTATACTATTTAAAATAATTGTATACTTAAATATCTCAAGAAAATTTAAAAATAGCATGATAAATAAAAAATAAATATTATCAAGCTTTATTTACATATGATATATTACAGCTAATAGCTCATATTATATTAAAAAAATTATGATTTGATATTTTTATTGCATTACAAAAATTTATTTTGGTTCAAATAATATAAAAATTATTAAGTTGATATAATTTGTGTACATTATTTAGTTAATAAAAATAGTTAAAAGGTTGTTATTGGTAATATTTTTACATGTATTATTAGTCGGTGCGGTTCGGTTTTTCAGAGAGAAAAACCAAAACCAAACCGAGTCGTTCGGTTCGGTGTAAAATCGGTTCGGTTTGGGCGGTTCGGGGCGGTTTGGTCGGTTTTCGGTTTTTCATGCACACCCCTAACCTTGAGACAAAAGACTGCTTCTTGCTCTTCCAGCTCACAAGATTACCTCCAACAAATGTGCAAAATCCTGATGTAGATTTACGGTCACCTTTATCATCCGCATAGCTGGAGTCTGAGTAGGCTTCAACTCTCAGATGACCATGCTTCTGAAAGAGTAGCCATTTTCCTGGTGCTGCTTTGACATACTCTAGTATATTCAAGGCAGACTTAAGATGACATTCCCTGGGAGCTTGCATGAACTGATTGACCTTGCCTACAGCATAGGCGATGTCGGGTCTGGTCACCGTGAGATAAATGAGTTTGCCCACCAGACGTCTATACCTTGTGGCATCGGATATAAGAGGTGAGTCATCTGTCCATGTTTTGTCCTCTCAAGTGGCCATGGGATACCGGGCCGGTTTGGCACCGGTCAATCCTGCCTCTTGTAGATGATCAAGAGCATACTTCCGCTGGGAGAGAACCAATGAGTCGGGCTTCCAAGAGATTTCTATTCCCAAAAAATATTTCGGGGAGCCCATATCCTTCGTGACTAGGTGTTGACGGAGGTGTTTCTTTGTCAAGTCCACTCCAGCCTAGTCATCACCGGTAAGAAGAATATCATTCACATACACTGCCAAAACCACAAGGCCCGATACGGTTTTGCGAATAAACAATGAGTGATCGGCCGAACTTCTTGTAAAGCCAATGGCAGCCACAATGCCACTAAACTTGTCAAACCATGCCCGAGGGCTCTGCTTTAGGCCGTAGATGGCCTTCTTCAACTAGCATACTCGTGTCTCCCCCTGAGCAACATACCCAGGAGGTTGCTCCATGTAGACGTCCTCCTGAAGATCTCCATAGAGAAAAGCATTCTTGACATCAAGCTGGGAAATAGCCCACTCCCTGTTGACAGCCACAGAAAGAAGAACCCGGATGGTGCTGAGGCGAGTAACCGGGGAGAAAGTATCAAAATAGTCAACTCCATAAGTCTGAGTAAAGCCTTTGGCCACCAGCCGGGCTTTGTAACGATCCACAGTGCCATCTGGGCGAAACTTCACAACGAACACCCATCGGCAGCCAACCACATCAGTACCTACGGGTGGAGGAACAAGGGTCCAGGTACCCCTTTTAGTAAGAGTGGCGATTTCCTCATCCATGGCAGATTTCCAATGAGGAATAACAAAAGCCTCCTGGTAAGTGCGGGGAGTGGTAATAGCCGAGATAGCCAAAGCAAAGCACCTGCGAGAAGGAGTAAGCCGATCATATGAAATAATAGCCGTAAGCGGGTGTTGGGTACACGCCCGCACCCCTTTGCGAAGAGAAATGGGAAGATCCAGGTCGTCTCGTGCCTCAGGGACCGGAGCGTCCGTGGCGGAGAAAGCTGGCCCGGGACTGGAGAGAGACGGCTTCGGAGAAGGAGGGGATATTATTGAGAGAGGAGGAGACGGAGGAGGAGATGATATAGGAGGGTAGACGTCGATATGTGGGGAAGGAACACAGAGAGATGGTGGAGAGTCAGAGACAATAGGAGGAAGCGGGGATTGCGAAGAGAAGTAGGATGCATTTTCGAAGAAGGTAACGTCCGCGAAAACAAACTGTTTGCACAGAACGGGGTCAAAGCAACAATAGCCTTTTTGAGTGGTCGAGTATCCCAAAAAGACACACTTGGTGGAACGGGGGGGGGAAAGCTTGCCACGGGTAGCAGACGGAGCATGCACAAAGGTCGTACACCAAAAGATACAGAGAGGAAGAGGAAAGGGTTTCTTGCCCGGGTAGAGAATGGAGAAGGGGGTTTTGCCGTGGAGAATCGAAGAGGGAATGTGATTGATGAGATAGCAGGCAAGAAGAACAGCATAGCCCCAGTAGGAGCGAGGCACCTGCATTTGCGTCATTAGAGTGCGAGCGATATCGAGGAGATGACGGTTTTTACGCTCCGCCACTCCATTTTGTTGGGCGGTGTAAACACAGCTGGTCTGATGAATAAGACCATTTTGCATACAAAAAGACGAAAACTCATGACTGAGATATTCTTTAGCATTATCAGAGCGCAGTACTTTAATAGAAATAACAAACTGAGTTTTAATCATATTATAAAAAGATTATCATACAAATAAGAGTTCAGAGCGATCTTTTAATAGATACACCCAGGTACATCTAGAGAAATCATCAATAAAAGTTACAAAGTAAGAACTACCCCGACCAACAGTGAGAGTAGGAGCAGGACCCCAAACATCAGAATGAATGAGATCAAAAGGGCGGGAGGAACCACGGCCTTGCTTCGGCGGGAAGGAGGAGCGGTGATGTTTGCCAAGCTGACACGCATCACAGTTGACGAAGAATCCGAGGAGGAGGATGTCCAAGGCGAAGATGTCATTGAAGCAGATCAATAGACGAGGAAGAGAAGGCGGACAGAGCGGAAACATTGTCGAGGAAGTAGAGGCCGCCGCTCTCAGTCCCAGTAGCAATCGTCCGTTGGGTCCTCGGGTCCTGAAAACAACAAGAAGTAGGAGTAAATAATACAGAGCACTGAAGTTGCTTGCATAAAGTAGTAACTGATAGCAAATTACAAGGGAACTTCGGGACATAGAGAGTGTCCGCTAAGCGAAGCAACGGGGTGACTTGAACCATGCGCGTCCCATAAACCGGGGAAGGCGAACCATCCGCAACATGAACCGGGGGTAACCGATCATGCGTTTCTAGGAGAGAGAAGCAGTGAGGGTTTCCGGTCATGTGATTTATAGCACCAGAGTCAATCAGCCATTTACCTTGGGTAACGACGTGTGCACTACCTGAGGTCGTGGCCACAGAAGCAGATGGCCGAGAAGAGGCGGAGGTTGAGGAAGAAGTATCACCGGAGGGACGAAGATGAGGATGTTTCTGCCAGCAGCGGACAACATAGTGGCTGGTACGACCACAGTGAGAGCAGAGGAACCTTGACGGACCGCGTGTGCCAGACTGGCTGCGGCCACTATTGCCACCCCGCTGAACTTGGTGAGTATAGGAGTCCTGTGGAGGAGGGGAGGACAACAGAGGATGCTGGAGCAGCGAAGTAACAGCGGCGATGCGAGCTGCGGTGGCATCTAAGGTGGGAGACTCTGCTTCTCCCAAGATTGCTGGCAGATCATATCAAAAGACTCAGGGAGCCGTAGAAGATAACAAACAACCAGGAGTTCCTGGAAGTGTTTGTGCTGCTCGGCCAAGTCCGCGGAGAAAGGGCAATTCTGTAGGATTTCTGCGTCAAGAGCCTGAACTTGCTGATAAGCCGCAGCAGGAGACATGGAAGGGCGAGCGAAGAGATCCGCATAGAGAGTATAAATGCGGGATGTCTGGGCCCCCTTCGAGTAGAGAGCAGCAAGGTGAAGCCATGCGATCTTGACCGTCTCATCATGGCGTATGACAGGAAGGCATTCATCGGAGAGGCTGTTAGCCAACCAAGTGCGGACAAGCGCATCACTGGCATCCCAGTCATCAAATTGATTAGAGTCTGGAGGAGGAGGGTCATCGGTGAGGTGATGACGTTTGCGCTGAGAGCGAAGGAGAAATGTGAAAGAAACGCTCCAATCTGGATAGTTGGAGCCAACAAGTTTAGAAACTGTGCCAAGGTTTCTAGAGGGAGTAGGAGGCGGAGCCGAAGTGGTGATAGGAGTGGTGGTAGTTGAGGTTTCAGAAAGGGCCATAGGAGAAAATAACGAGAAGCCGCGCGGTTAGAATACAAGCCGCGCGGATAGGAAGAAGAAGAGCTGCAGCGGTCACAATGTCAGACACCAGCGGCCAGAGAAGCCACGACCAAGCCGCAGATCCAAGTAGGGAAAGAAGTCGAACGGCTAGAAGATAGTCCGCACGAACAGAAGTGAGGAACAAACAAGGTGAATAAGGCAGCAGGTCGCGGCGAACAAAGGAACAGGTCGCGGCGACTGAAAGGCAGGAAAAAAAGGAGTCCGCGCGGACAGGGCGCAAGTAGGCGGAAGAGACAAGCCGCGAGAACAGGTCGCGAGAGGAAGAGGCAAGCTGCGCGGACAAGGCACACAGAATCAGGAGGAGAAGATCGAGTCCTCTGATACCATGTTAGAAGTAGCGAACAAACGACTAAAGGGGCAAATAAACGACTAGAAAACAAGCCGGAACTTTGAATAATTGAAAATTTTATTATCCAAAAATATAACATTTACAAAGGTATGGCCTCCCTTTTATAGAATGGAGGAGAGAGGAGAGAGTACAAACTAACAATGTGGGACTAAAGCTATACAACAAATCTGGGCGGCTAGAACAATAGACCGGAACAGGCCGCGCGGTTAGACAATGTTCTAACCGCTCGACAATACCAGAAGCAAGAGAGAGATGCGGTAGGAGACCGCTAGACCGCCCAGTTTTCAAGCCTCAAGAGATAAACCGCCAGACAGTCGGACTACCAACAACAACAGCCTTGATATCAAACCACTGGAGAGTATCCACCAGACTGTGTGGTCTACAACCCGCTAGGCTCAAACTACCAGACCGCCCGGTCTACAACCCGCCAGGCTCAAACCGCCAGGCCGCCCGGTCTCATACTCCAACAACACAAAACATACTTAGCCTGATTTCAGACTCCTGAATTGTTGACTCCTGATCCTGATGATGTCCATATTTTGATGTGACAGCTGGATAGTAGGCTTGCATTTTTGTTGACTTAGTCTAAGTTTAGGCTCATTCAAGACTTAGTATGCCTAGCTCAAATTTGAAGAAATTAAACTTTTCTTCTTCTAGTGGTTTTGTAAATATGTCAGCTATTTGCTTATCAGTAGGAATATATTCTAAACTGATGTCATTGTTTTCTACATGTTCCCTAATGAAATGATATCTGATTTTAATATTCTTAGTTCTACTGTGAGATATAGGGTTATTTGCAATTGAAATAACACTAGTAGAGTCACAAAACAATGTAGATTTACTTATCTGTAATAGATAATCTTGTAGCTGATGCTGAATCCACAGAAGTTGAGCACAGCAATTCCCAGCTGAGATGTACTCAGATTCAGCTGTTGATATGGCCACACTTGCCTGCTTTTTACTACTCCATGAGACTAGCTTTCTACCTAGGAATTGACATGACCCTGAGGTGCTTTTCCTGTCTTCTTTACAACCTGCATAATCTGCATCTGAAAATCCTATCAGTTCAAAATCACTACTCCTAGAATACCAAAGTCCAAGATTTGGTGTGCACTTTAGATATCTCAGAATTCTTTTGACTGCAATGTAGTGAGATTCTTTAGGGCAAGCTTGATATCTAGCACAGATACAAGTAACATACATTATATCTGGTCTACTGGCAGTTAGATAAAGTAGTGATCCAACTATCCCTCTATACAAGGTAATATCAACTGGCTTTCCAGCAATATCCTTGTCCAAAGACATGGTTGATCCAATAGGAGTTCTCATTGTAGTGGCAGTTTCCATATCATACTTTTTGATTAACTCCTTGGTGAACTTTTATTGACTTATGAAAAGTCCATCTTGGGATTGTTTAACTTGGAGACCTAGGAAAAACTTAATTTCACTCATGCTACTCATCTCAAATTTACTTTGCATTAGCTTAGCAAATTTAGTGCAAAGTGAATCATCAGTGGAACAAAATATTATGTCATCAACATATATTTGTACTAAAATGGTCATACCTTTGACTTCCCTTAAGAATAGTATCTTGTCAATCTTTCCTCTTGAGAATTTATTCTCTAGAAGGAATTCTGACAGAGTCTCATACCAAGCCCTTGGAGCTTGTTTTAATCCATAGAGAGCTCTAAAAAGTAAATAGACATGAGAAGGTTTAGTTGGATGAGGGTTGTTCTACATATACTCTTTCCTTGAGCTTGCCATTCAGAAAAGCTGACTTAACATCCATTTGGTATACTTTGAAACCTTTGTAAGCTGCATAGGCTAGGAAGAGTCTTATAGCTTCCAACCTAGCCACTGGTGCAAAGGTCTGGTCAAAGTCTATTCCCTCTTCTTATCTATAACCCTTTGCAACCAGTCTAGCCTTATTTCTTATTACCACTCTATTTTCATCTAGTTTGTTTCTGTAAATCCATTTTGTTCCAATAATATTGTAATCATCAGGTCTTCGAACCAACTTCCAGACCTTGCACCTCTTGAATTGGTTCAATTCTTCTTACATTGCACCAATCCAAAATGGATCCATATTTGCTTCTTCAATCTTCTTAGGTTGTGTTTGTGACAGAAAACTTGAATACATTACTGTGTTATGATGTCTGCTTCTTGTGGTAACTCCTTGAGCAGCATCGCCTATGATCAATTCTATTGGATGATCCTTTAGGTGTCTGACAGCTACTAGTAGTATCACTTCTTCTCCTGGACCATCTTGATCATGGTGTTGAGTTGTTTCTTCAGGTTCTTCCTGTCCTAGTACTTCTTTAACAATGTTGATTTCCTCTTACAAATTATGCTTGCCTGTATTTGTATCTTCCATGGCCAGTTCTTTTAGCCTCAAGCCCACTTGTGTTGTGTATGAAGTACCTATCTTACCATCATAGAACATAGAACTTTCATCAAATACAACATGGACTGACTCCTCTACGACTTGATCCTTCAAGTTATAGACCTTATAGGCTTTGCTATGGTTGCTATAACCAACAAATATCCCATCATAAGACTTTTCAGCAAACTTGGTTAAGTAGGTTTTTTCATTGTTTAAGACATAACATCTACATCCAAAGATTTTGAAATAGGCTATGTTTGGTTTTCTGCCCTTCATAAGTTCATAAGGAGTTTTATTTAATCTCTTGTTGATTGAAGCCCTATTTAGAACATGACAAGCTGTGTTAATTGCCTCAGCCCAAAAATATTCTGGAAGTGAGGAATCACTTAGCAAGGTTCTACCAGCTTTAATGAGAGTTCTATTTCTCCTCTCAGCTATTCTTTTTTGCTGGGGTGTTCTTGGTGAAGAAAATTCTTGCTGAATTCCTAGTTCTTCACAAAACTTTGTCATACAATCAGATTGGAATTCAGTTTTATGGTCACTTCTCATTTTGACCACAGTACTGTTAAGTTCATTCTGAATTTGTTTCACAAAATTTATGAAGACATCGGGAGTTTCAGACTTTTTCTTTAAGAAGAATACCCAAGTAAATCTGGAGTAGTCATCAACAATTACAAAAGTATAGACTCTCATTCCTAAGCTATGAACTGGCATAAGACCAAACAAGTCCATATGCAGGAGGTATAAACACCTCACAGAGTCTTTGGATTCACAACATTTGAATGAAGCTTTAGTCTGCTTGCCTTTTTGGCATGCTGGGCAGATGCTCTCCTTAGTGCATCTCATGTTAGGACCATTCCTAACAAGATTCTTGCTGTATAGTTTGCCTAAAGCCTTGTAGTTCAAGTGGGCTAGCCTCTTGTGCCATAAAACACATTGTGAAGCTTTCTCACTTGCAGCTAAACATAGGGGTGAGTCAGACTTAATACATAGAAAGTTTAAACAGTATATATTTCCACATCTAGTGCCAGTCAAGATGACCTATTGGTCACTTGATCTTTTTATTAGGCACTCATCTTTGTGGAACAATGTGTAATATCTCAAATCACAAATTGACTTATGCTTAAAAGGTTATGTTATAACCCTTCCACATAAGCTATATTAGTGATTGTGACTAGACCATTTGTGATCTTACCAAAACCTTGGGTGATGCCTTTGTAAGCTCCTCCAAAGATCACTTTTGGTCCATTTTCCACAGGAATATATTCCCTCAGATTTCTTCTTGTTCTAGTCATATGTCTGGAGCATCCACTATCTAAGTACCAGATTGGTCTGGAGCTTGTATATTCCTATAAAATAAGAAATGAATTTTCCTTAGGACCCCAAATAGTTGTGGGTCCTAGGTTCTTGTTAGCTGTGACTCTATCAAAGCCACCAATTGATCTCTTGAAAGGAATTGTCTTCAGACTATGAGCACTGTTGGATTGAACCAGCAATCTAGGGCCAAGTGTCCTATCTTTCCACAGCACCAGCATTCAAATTTATTATATCTCCTTTTAGGAGGAACAAAAGAATCTTTGTGTTAACACCCCTTTGGACAGGAGTCAGCACTTTTGGCTTTATCTTGATTGTGAACACAAGATTGGTCTTGTCTCACAGCCTTAAGATGTTCTCTTGGATTATTAGATTGTATAGCTGATTGTGGAATGGTCTGACCCTTTGATTCCTTTTGCTTTTTGCCCCTTCTTCTCTTGGGTTTAATAAACCCCAAACCACCTCTAGGTTTTCCTAAGAAGGTGTCTATAATAGACAAAATAGTCTTTGGTTTTGAGAACTGCTCAACCAATTTCCTTTCATTTAGGAGTTTGGTTTCTAGCTCCTTAATGATTGCATCCTTTTTCTTAATTTCATTTATTTGGTCATCAATGATCTTGGTTAACTTTGTTAACTAAGAACCCTGAAAACCAAGTTTCTGAGTATCCATCTTGTGATGATACACAAGACTTTTTAGTGATGCAATTTCTATAGCTTGTTCTTTAACAAGCTTCTTGCTTTTGACTAAAGCTGCTAGCAGTTTACCAAACCTAAGTATGAGTTGCTTCTGTTCAGTCCCTGAGTTAATCTCATGTGGATCAACCAGTAATTCACCTGAGTTTGCCTCATCTCCAGTCTCATAGTCAGAAGTCTTAGTGCAGGAAGAGTTATCATAAATTACCTGAGAATTCTTATAGTTGTGAGTTCCAGTTCCTAGATCATCAGATATAGCCATCAGATTGATTTCCATGTCTTCTTCAAAGTCACCATAGGATAATGAAGTTGTGGATTTATTTCCATTGTATATGGCTCTTTTGATGAACTTCTCCTCATATGAATACAGTCCCACATGTTCTTCTTCTGACTCAGTTGAATTAGAATCACTGTCAGACACGGTCTTTGTCTTCTTAGCCATCAGACCTTTTTCTGATTTCTTATCCTTGAAGAACTTCCTTTCTTTTGAATTTATGTTCTCCTTTCTCTTTACTGGGCAATCAGCAATGACATACACATGCCTGTTACAACAAAAACAAATAATATCAGTCTTAGATTGTTTGTTCTGATTGGAGTCATACCTGATCACAGATTTATCTCTGTGTTTGTCTTTGCTTTTATGAGAACTAGAGCCAGAAGGTTTCCTACTGCTCCACTATTTTCTTCTTCTTAACATCTTCTTGAACTGCCTTGTAAATAAGGCAAGTTCATCATCTGATATCTCTTCTGAAGAAGAGCAAGGTCCAGTGTTATCTTTCTCTTCATCTCTTCTAGGTGATGATGGAATTTCCCTTCTAGTTTTTTTGGAAGAGTCAACTTTGAAGGCCAATGATTTAGACTGAGATGATTGTCTGGTAGTTTCTGCTTCAGCTTTTCTTGAATTGAGTTGAAGCCCATGTGACATTAATTTCCCAAATAAGTCTCGGGGAAGCAGATTTCTCGGATTTCCCATTTCCCTTACTGCACAAATCATGATATCTCATTCTTTATTTCGGTATCTCGGGAACTTGTCATTCAGTTCATAGTTTGAGAAGTTTCTCCCATAGTTTCTCAAGTCATTGACTATTCTAAAGAACTTTTCATATGTTTGTTCAATAGAATCTGTCTTCTCTTGTCTAAATGCCTCATATTGCTGGTTAAGGAATGACCTTCTGCCATCTCTTACCTCTGTTGTACCTTCCATATACACTATCAAGGTATCCCATATTTCCTTAGAAGAATTACAGTGCACCAGATTATGAAATGTGGAGTTGTCTATAGCACTCACTATTATGTTCTGTGCTCTTTTGTCCATAGTAGCAAGTATTACCTCATCTTTTGTCATTTCTGATAATGTCTTGGGAGTTTGAATATTTGCATCTAGGACAAATGATTTCATGGGCACATAGGGTCCTTCTTGAATTGTAACAAAGATTCTTGGGTCTGAAGCTTCCATGAACAGTCTTACTCTCTGTTTCCATATAGCAAAAATGTCCTTAGTGCAAATGGGTAATTTCATGGAACTGAGTTCTCTGTTTGATTCAGAAGCCATAGGTCAGATAACCTTCAACTACCCTTAGGATCTTTTCCAGACTGTTAGGTCTATCTTTGGGGAACCTCCCTCTAATACCACTTGAAAGTCAAGCCTATGGGTAAAAAGTCACCTAAGGGGGTGAGTAGGTGATCTATTAAAATTCTTTATAGTTCTTTTAACTTTAGCAATGTGCCCTAATGCAATTCAGAATATAAGTTATACCCAGCATAAACAATAGAACAACAAGAACTGATCACAACATACACAGCAAAGAACACAGCACACAATAAGAGGGACACAGTAAGTTTATAGTGGTTCCCCTATCTAGGGTACATCCACTTTCCCCCTTATTTCTCACTAGCAATGTGCTAGATAAGGTTATAGCTCCTCCTTCACAACTTGGATCCTCAGATCCTACAAGACTCAGTTTCTCTCCAAGAAACCTACACTCAGACCCACTGGTCCTACCTCAGAGATATCTCAATCTCCTACCTCAGAGATCTCCTAGATCTCCTACCTCAGAGATCTCATCTATCTCCTACCTCAGACTTTATAGATTAGGCCTACAATCTCAGTGATTTACCCCAAATCACTTACCTCAAATTCACCTAGAATCCTACCTCAGCCTTTATAGATTAGGCTTATAAAACTCAGAGAATAAGATCTCCTACCCACTCAGATCTCTAGGAGACCTTACAATGAAATTTGATACAACAAATTACAGAAAAATAGAAAACCTGTTATCTATTGGATCTGTGTGTACAGATCTATTCACTCAGCTGCAGTTTGATTTCTTCTTGATAGATCAGCAGATTGAATTGAATTTCTTCTGAATCAACAACTTCTTGATGAAGATCAGATCGAATAGTTTGAAGATGCTGATGAACAGATCACTTAATCCCCAAATCAAACTTAGAAAAGGAATCTGAAGACTTTCTTGAAGATCAACTTCTTTTTCTCTTTCTACTTCTTGATTTGTATTCTGGAATAGAGAGAGACTGATGAATAGAATAGAATCAGGTGTTGTCTTCTGAAGGCAATACCTCATATTTATATAAATCTCAGATGGCTTGGACTAGTATTGATGACATCAACAACTGCCAACAAATCCTTCCTTGAACTGTCTTTATAGAAGTGAAACCTTCTCGTGTCGACCAGAATGATCTGACTTATCTTTACATGATTGATGTTGACTCAGTATATTCTGAAATATAAGCGTTGAAGTAGACAGATTATCTCGAAATCTATGTTGAGACATCCTTGACAGACCCAACACTTCCATACTTAGAATAGCTTTCAACTCAGAATAGAAAGTGTTAAAATAGTATAGTTGTATCGACACATCTATTATTTGTGTCGACACATCTATTATCTGTGTTGACACAACTTAGTTCTGCCTTGTGCCGAGACAGAAGTATTGTCTCGACACAACTGTTATTTGTGTCGACACATCTGTTATCTGTGTCGACATATCTTAGTTCTGCCTTGTGTCGAGACAGAAGTATTATCTCGACATAACTTCTGTTCTCTGTGTTGATCACTGATCTGCCTTGTGTCGACACAGAAGTATTGTCTCGACACATCTTCTGTTCTCTGTGTTGACTACTGATCTGCCTTGTGTCGACACAGAAGTATTATCTCGACACATGCTGTCTCAATACTTTGACTTAAAATAATTTCTTCAACTTTGAACCTGCACATGTAAACTTAGCATACATCAAATACACCTTTGGGTATATCATTGAGTTGTCAAGGGGACTTATCCAGATCAGGTACACTATTCCCAATGTACCCAACACCGCCGCTTGCGCTATCTCACGGCGAACTGATGACCTCTCCTCCCAGAGAAGGCGGGACCTCTTAACAACTCAATGTGGGTCGTCCTCTGGCTGCGGCGCATCAGGCAAGGGAGTTGAAGAGCTCGCACGTCCCTCGATGGAGACCAGGCGAGTTTCCATCTCGGCTGCGCGAACCTAGGCCGCCTCCAGCTCCACGAAGGAGTTGGCGAGTTTCTCCTCGCACTCAAAGAGTTTCTTCGCGGCCTCAATCTCGGCAGCCTGCGATAAACGACAATCAGTCAGTAAAAATAAATCAAAGTCCGGATCATCATGTCGCACGGAGGGAGGCGACTTACCTCATAGTCCCTCCAGCGGACCGGCTGCATGCCGAGGTCTATAGCCTTCTTGGTGATGATCTTCAGAGCCTAATTCATCTCCATCAGCTTCCTGGCTGAGTAGTGTCCTAACTCAACAGTCTGCGCGAGCGAGCATGAGGTCTGGCTGGCGAGTATCTTCGGGCTGAGCTCTAGTAATGACATAGCTTCGGCTCGCCCATATAAAGCATGGAGGACGGTAAAGGCCTCCCCCTTATCCTCCCAATCCACCGACCAAGAGGGGAGGTTGGTTCTCAGCGTCACTGAGTGCTCGTCTCTAGACCAAGTCACCAGCGGGCGACCATAAACATCCACCATTCCTCGCCCAAGATTGAAGTTTGGGTGGAAGTGAGGCGCCCGAGCGTCTAGCGGTGACTCTTGATCGCCAGAAGGAGAGGAAGATCTCTTGGCCCTCTTACTCACAGGGCTCGGCGACTTGACCTTCGCTTTCCATTTGGCGAGTTTCTTCTTCTCACCGACGTCGGGCGGAGGGTTGGACTCCGGGAAGGACAAGGTGACTTCCTTCGCCAGAGGAAGTGGCTTCTATAGAAGCTCGCAAGCCACTGCGAATATCAAACGCAAGATTAGTATCGAGTTTCAACGAGTAGGATCGAGCATGCGAGCAGTTTTAATTCTCGGCCAAGCTTCTTACCCTCGCAAGGATGGATCTCGGAGAGCACATTGACGTTAAGTCGCCAGTGGATGAAGTCAAAATGGCGACCTCGGAAGGACTCGAACAGCTGCTCGCGTGTACCTTCCAAGATTGGCGGGAGGAAGGCGACATTGGCGGGTTGGTGCGGCCTTTTCAAAATGCCCGCAAAATCGCCTTGGACGACGACCAGCTGCTCGCTCCACCGGTGGACCTTATTCGTTGTCCCCACCAAGGTGCAGACGTGGCTGCTGAAGTAGACTACCCCCTCGGCGGTCGTGGCGAAGGCGAATATCTTGCGAAAAATCGAGAGGTCAAAGGCGACCCTCTCTTCCCGAAGATAGCAAAGAAACCCCATAATGATCGCCACTCCATTGGGGTTGATCTGCTCGGGGGCGATGCCAAAATATCGCAGGATCTAGCGATATTCTGGCCAGAAGGGAAGTCGCAGGTCGACATCGAAGTGGCAGAGCGAAAATACAATCGCACCATCGATATGGGTGTTAAGTCGCTCTCCACGAATAGGGAGTCTCGTCGAGTAGCCATCCGGCAGAAGTCGCTCCCTGAATGCCTCCAGATCTCGCTCGATGGTTACAAATTTCTTGAAGGCCGCGTCAGCAAAATTAGCAGCATGGGCTTGTCGGCGAGCACTAGCATCATCCCCAACCATTTCTCATCAAGTTAGCAAGGCAACGATGAAAGAAGAGACGAGAAGAGAAGGAAGACAGTAACACGCAAGTAAAAAAAGGTACTCACGAGTTGGGGTTAGAAAATCGCAGCAGCGTACTTATATCCTGCCTACCCCCTCTATTTATAGGCGAAGGTGGGGTACATATCAGTTTTGGTGAGTATCAGCCCAAGTCGCAGTTTGGGCGAGTAAACAGATCTCCCACATCAGACCCATCTCGCACAGCGCAGCAAGAAATCTCGCAACTCCATCAAAACCTGCAAAACGAGCTCGGGACATCGCAAAAGGAAAACGAGTAAACAACAAACATTGAAGCAACAAGAGACAAACATCAAGGGCGAGATACAAACTCGCTAATTACAAATATAATATTGTTCATTACAATAGTCGCCTGAGGCGAGTTCAGATAAAGAAAAAAAATTCTAAGTTCTAGGCGGCTACTCTTGAGGATGTCGATGTCGTCCGACCCATCCCATCTCACACGCTCGCCGATAGTGCTCGGTAGCAATCGATGTTGCGTCATCGCCGAGCCGCAGCTGCTCCTCCATCCTTGACAGCCTACTCGCAGAACCCATACTCGCCCGTATGTCGGCCAGCTCGTCGAGAACGAGCTGGAGGCGATGGTTGTTTATCGCCGGCTGACGATCGTTCTCTTTGATCATGTGGAAGCGGGCCTCGTAGCTCTCCAGGGTGGTCTGAAGCTCTTCTATCTTCGCCACCCGCACCTCCAGGGCTGAGATCCGGCGACGAGGCTCACAGATCGCGAGCTGATCGAACTTTGCTCTCCAGATCTAGGTAGGCGCGAGCAGCGACATGACGATACTCGCTCCCGGATAGCTCGATGACGTCAATGAAGGCCGCCCCGAAGTCACCGGGCGATCTATCAAAATGGATAAAAAGTTGCCAGATCAAAAAATGAGCACCTAACTCATCAAACGAAGCAATAATAACGGAGGTTACCGCGACGAGGAGACCGTGATCGACAAGGAGAAGGGTCGCGACCTAGGACATCTCGTCGTCTAGAGGACGGACCGCCTGAATGCTCAGTAGGTTTACCCCGCCCGCGACCTCCATGATCGGGGTCCCCAACTCTCGGAGGGAAGTAGCTCGGTCGCGGCTTATCCAATTTCTAAGCCAGAGTATTCAACGGAGGCGGCGAAGGTTGCGACGAACTCGCCGACTGATGCGAGGTCTTCAGCAGAGGAGGCGGAGGAGGTCGTTGCATGTCAGCTTGTTGCCAAGCAGTCAGAGGAGGCGGTAGTGGCAAAGGAACACTCGCTGCTTGTAGAGGGGCGACGATCAGAGGAGGCGGCGGTGGCAATAGGGAACTCGCCGCTAGCGGTACAGAATCTTGCGCGGGAGCGGGAGAGACCTTGCTCGTCGGAAGGTCCTTGCTCTGCGGAAGGACCTTCTTCGCCAGAAGGTCTTTTCTCCCTGGAGGGTCCTTCTTCGCCGGAAGGTCCTTCGCCGGTGGTTCCTTGCCCGCTGGGGGATTTTCCTTCGCCGAAGGAATCGAAGCTTCTGATGCTTTCTTGGTGCTAAGATTAATCTGGACTGTCTGCGCGGTCCGGAGTGGTTTATCGGCTGAGAGGGCGAGCAGTGGTGCGGAGTTCAGTGGGCGAGCTCCATAGCCGCATCAGCAACATCCGATGGAGAGTCTGCGAGCAAAGGAAGCGGGTCAGCGAGAAATAGTATGGCCACAGACTAGATGAAAATATTTCGGCAAAAGGATGACCTGGCGAGGAGACGACATCAATCCGCGATGGCGTCAGCGATTTGGCAACTTTTGGAGATGGGGTTTTTAGCAGGCTGAGAAGACTGAGGTCGGGAGAGACTAAGTTGGGGATGCTGTCTAACCTAAGGTCGCTGAGGAGCTTCAGGGTACTAACGGAGCGCGCGGGATTGTTGGTCGAAGCCGTGACTTGATCAGGTGGCGGAAGCAGATCGACCGCCTTGGAGGTGGATATCTTCTTCGACTTCTTGGTCTTCTTCTTCTTTTGAAGGGGCAAGTCAGCCGCGACGTCCTCTTCCCGCGGCCTTTTGGGCTTGGCGGTGTCGAGGAAGCAAGGTAAAGCTGCAAGGCTGTCCTGGAGAAGTTTCTCGTTGGCATTCGACATGGTGCGCGAGCTCAAGAGATCTGCCTCAAACCAGAACCCTCTATTTATAGAGTTCGACAGGCAGTCGTCAAGGGCGAGCAACTCGGATACTCGGTATAGCAGCTCGCCGAATAAGTGTTGGATGATTCTTTCTAAGCTCCTACGTCGCTCAAAAAAAGCGGGGATTGTGTACAACCCGTATTCGTTGAGGATGAGTCCTACCGCAGCCAAGTCAGCAGAAGTCAAGTTCAACAAGTCAAGACAGAAGTTAAAGTCAGCGCGCAAGACCGTCGAAGGCCTGGGCGAGTATGGCGAGATTCCTTCGCATACTCGCCAGGTAGGCGACTAGGCGAGATACTCTCCCATCCCGCGTAAGATCCATTGGAAGTCGCCAAGTCGCCAGGGGGTGGGGTATAAATATGACCCCCCCCCCCCTCTCTCCTAAGATTTGCCTATAAATAGGACCCCAGGGGTACAAGGTGAGAGACCAAAAATCCTCTACAGGATACTCGCGAGCTTCTCTTTCCGGATACTATCCGAACCTTTGGATTCTATTTCCTTAGAAGACCAGGTCGCGACCTCGCAACTTAGTCGAACGCTAGTCTCCCTCGTACCTAGTTTGGACACTTTTGGTAGAGAAGGGGCTACTCCTTTCTAGCATCCGGGTACGTGGTGGGAACTTCCTTCCACAACATCTGGGGTCCTGTTTGCCCTAATTCTTCATCCTAGTCATCCTAACCGTCTGGCCTTACCTCTGAACCGGTAACCTTAGGCGGCCCTGATCCAAATTCTGAGGTCGGGATTTTTCCTGGCTTCAACAAGAAGAATAGTGTGGTAGATTGGTTAGCCAAGCACAGTACGAACACTGAAGGATCACTAACAGAACTGTTCAAACCATCCATCAAAGAAGGAGAGTTGATGGACATCGATCAATATCCCTCAAGGATGGATCTCGGAGAGCACATTGACGTTAAGTCGCCAGTGGATGAAGTCAAAATGGCGACCTCGGAAGGACTCGAACAGCTGCTCGCGTGTACCTTCCAAGATTGGCGGGAGGAAGGCGACATTGGCGGGTTGGTGCGGCCTTCCCAAAATGCCCGCAAAATCGCCTTGGACGACGACCAGCTGCTCGCTCCACCGGTGGACCTTATTCGTTGTCCCCACCAAGGTGCAGACGTGGCTGCTGAAGTAGACTACCCCCTCGGCGGTCGTGGCGAAGGCGAATATCTTGCGAAAAATCGAGAGGTCAAAGGCGACCCTCTCTTCCCGAAGATAGCAAAGAAACCCCATAATGATCGCCACTCCATTGGGGTTGATCTGCTCGGGGGCGATGCCAAAATATCGCAGGATCTAGCGATATTCTGGCCAGAAGGGAAGTCGCAGGTCGACATCGAAGTGGCAGAGCGAAAATACAATCGCACCATCGATATGGGTGTTAAGTCGCTCTCCACGAATAGGGAGTCTCGTCGAGTAGCCATCCGGCAGAAGTCGCTCCCTGAATGCCTCCAGATCTCGCTCGATGGTTACAAATTTCTTGAAGGCCGCGTCAGCAAAATTAGCAGCATGGGCTTGTCGGCGAGCACTAGCATCATCCCCAACCATTTCTCATCAAGTTAGCAAGGCAACGATGAAAGAAGAGACGAGAAGAGAAGGAAGACAGTAACACGCAAGTAAAAAAAGGTACTCACGAGTTGGGGTTAGAAAATCGCAGCAGCGTACTTATATCCTGCCTACCCCCTCTATTTATAGGCGAAGGTGGGGTACATATCAGTTTTGGTGAGTATCAGCCCAAGTCGCAGTTTGGGCGAGTAAACAGATCTCCCACATCAGACCCATCTCGCACAGCGCAGCAAGAAATCTCGCAACTCCATCAAAACCTGCAAAACGAGCTCGGGACATCGCAAAAGGAAAACGAGTAAACAACAAACATTGAAGCAACAAGAGACAAACATCAAGGGCGAGATACAAACTCGCTAATTACAAATATAATATTGTTCATTACAATAGTCGCCTGAGGCGAGTTCAGATAAAGAAAAAAAATTCTAAGTTCTAGGCGGCTACTCTTGAGGATGTCGATGTCGTCCGACCCATCCCATCTCACGCGCTCGCCGATAGTGCTCGGTAGCAATCGATGTTGCGTCATCGCCGAGCCGCAGCTGCTCCTCCATCCTTGACAGCCTACTCGCAGAACCCATACTCGCCCGTATGTCGGCCAGCTCGTCGAGAACGAGCTGGAGGCGATGGTTGTTTATCGCCGGCTGACGATCGTTCTCTTTGATCATGTGGAAGCGGGCCTCGTAGCTCTCCAGGGTGGTCTGAAGCTCTTCTATCTTCGCCACCCGCACCTCCAGGGCTGAGATCCGGCGACGAGGCTCACAGATCGCGAGCTGATCGAACTTTGCTCTCCAGATCTAGGTAGGCGCGAGCAGCGACATGACGATACTCGCTCCCGGATAGCTCGATGACGTCAATGAAGGCCGCCCCGAAGTCACCGGGCGATCTATCAAAATGGATAAAAAGTTGCCAGATCAAAAAATGAGCACCTAACTCATCAAACGAAGCAATAATAACGGAGGTTACCGCGACGAGGAGACCGTGATCGACAAGGAGAAGGGTCGCGACCTAGGACATCTCGTCGTCTAGAGGACGGACCGCCTGAATGCTCGGTAGGTTTACCCCGCCCGCGACCTCCATGATCGGGGTCCCCAACTCTCGGAGGGAAGTAGCTCGGTCGCGGCTTATCCAATTTCTAAGCCAGAGTATTCAACGGAGGCGGCGAAGGTTGCGACGAACTCGCCGACTGATGCGAGGTCTTCAGCAGAGGAGGCGGAGGAGGTCGTTGCATGTCAGCTTGTTGCCAAGCAGTCAGAGGAGGCGGTAGTGGCAAAGGAACACTCGCTGCTTGTAGAGGGGCGACGATCAGAGGAGGCGGCGGTGGCAATAGGGAACTCGCCGCTAGCGGTACAGAATCTTGCGCGGGAGCGGGAGAGACCTTGCTCGTCGGAAGGTCCTTGCTCTGCGGAAGGACCTTCTTCGCCAGAAGGTCTTTTCTCCCTGGAGGGTCCTTCTTCGCCGGAAGGTCCTTCGCCGGTGGTTCCTTGCCCGCTGGGGGATTTTCCTTCGCCGAAGGAATCGAAGCTTCTGATGCTTTCTTGGTGCTAAGATTAATCTGGACTGTCTGCGCGGTCCGGAGTGGTTTATCGGCTGAGAGGGCGAGCAGTGGTGCGGAGTTCAGTGGGCGAGCTCCATAGCCGCATCAGCAACATCCGATGGAGAGTCTGCGAGCAAAGGAAGCGGGTCAGCGAGAAATAGTATGGCCACAGACTAGATGAAAACATTTCGGCAAAAGGATGACCTGGCGAGGAGACGACATCAATCCGCGATGGCGTCAGCGATTTGGCAACTTTTGGAGATGGGGTTTTTAGCAGGCTGAGAAGACTGAGGTCGGGAGAGACTAAGTTGGGGATGCTGTCTAACCTAAGGTCGCTGAGGAGCTTCAGGGTACTAACGGAGCGCGCGGGATTGTTGGTCGAAGCCGTGACTTGATCAGGTGGCGGAAGCAGATCGACCGCCTTGGAGGTGGATATCTTCTTCGACTTCTTGGTCTTCTTCTTCTTTTGAAGGGGCAAGTCAGCCGCGACGTCCTCTTCCCGCGGCCTTTTGGGCTTGGCGGTGTCGAGGAAGCAAGGTAAAGCTGCAAGGCTGTCCTGGAGAAGTTTCTCGTTGGCATTCGACATGGTGCGCGAGCTCAAGAGATCTGCCTCAAACCAGAACCCTCTATTTATAGAGTTCGACAGGCAGTCGTCAAGGGCGAGCAACTCGGATACTCGGTATAGCAGCTCGCCGAATAAGTGTTGGATGATTCTTTCTAAGCTCCTACGTCGCTCAAAAAAAGCGGGGATTGTGTACAACCCGTATTCGTTGAGGATGAGTCCTACCGCAGCCAAGTCAGCAGAAGTCAAGTTCAACAAGTCAAGACAGAAGTTAAAGTCAGCGCGCAAGACCGTCGAAGGCCTGGGCGAGTATGGCGAGATTCCTTCGCATACTCGCCAGGTAGGCGACTAGGCGAGATACTCTCCCATCCCGCGTAAGATCCATTGGAAGTCGCCAAGTCGCCAGGGGGTGGGGTATAAATATGACCCCCCCCCCCCCCTCTCTCCTAAGATTTGCCTATAAATAGGACCCCAGGGGTACAAGGTGAGAGACCAAAAATCCTCTACAGGATACTCGCGAGCTTCTCTTTCCGGATACTATCCGAACCTTTGGATTCCATTTCCTTAGAAGACCAGGTCGCGACCTCGCAACTTAGTCGAACGCTAGTCTCCCTCGTACCTAGTTTGGACACTTTTGGTAGAGAAGGGGCTACTCCTTTCTAGCATCCGGGTACGTGGTGGGAACTTCCTTCCACAACATCTGGGGTCCTGTTTGCCCTAATTCTTCATCCTAGTCATCCTAACCGTCTGGCCTTACCTCTGAACCGGTAACCTTAGGCGGCCCTGATCCAAATTCTGAGGTCGGGATTTTTCCTGGCTTCAACAAGAAGAATAGTGTGGTAGATTGGTTAGCCAAGCACAGTACGAACACTGAAGGATCACTAACAGAACTGTTCAAACCATCCATCAAAGAAGGAGAGTTGATGGACATCGATCAATATCCCTCTTGGATAGAGCCATTCATTATCAATTTAATACAACGCGTGTTAGTGATAATTAAAAATAATGTTGATATCATGAATGCTTGATTTCGACCCAGGTTTTCAAGTATTGTCAAATTCCATGCTACCTAGTGGT
Organism: Platanthera zijinensis; assembly: GCA_039513925.1. NCBI lineage: Eukaryota > Viridiplantae > Streptophyta > Magnoliopsida > Asparagales > Orchidaceae > Platanthera > Platanthera zijinensis. The sequence continues at coordinate 172,016,541 of CM077093.1, read as the reverse complement.
GCATGTTTTCTCTTGTTGCTAGCGATGTTGAAACCTCGAGTAGGAGAGTCTCCATAAGTCCACACCTTCATGTTGGTTGTTTGTCTTCTCAAGTGATGTTAAAGCCTCTAGTAGAAAAGTCTCCATACGTCCACGCCTTTGTGTTAGATGCATGACCCCTCTAGTGATGTTAAATCCTTGAGTAGGAGAGTCTCCATAAGTCCACGCCTTTTGGCTAACCATTTGAATCCTCGAGTGATGTCGAAGGATCGATGTTTAGGTGGTGGAAAACATTGTCTGCATCCAGTCCCGCCATGTCATCTGCTGACCAGGAGAACGCATCCTTATTTTGGAGGAGGAAATAGATCAACTATACATTCTCTTCTTCGGATAATTCTGTATTGATAAAGAGCATCTTGTCTTTATTTTCTTTTCAGTCTTGAAAATTTTGGATGGCCTGGGAAGATTCTAGGTGAGCATGGCCTTTCTCTTCTTCTTGGGTAGGATCTTCTACGGCTTCTTTTACTCTGCAACTTCAGAGCAATGATCAACTGAAAATTTGGATAAATCAATCATAGATACCTTTATCTTGGGGAGGAAAGGACTCAATGTCATTGATTGTCATCACTTAACACTCCCGGGAAAGCTTTGGGTCACTCTTGACCCAGAACTGCTTCCCTTCCATGGAGAACTCGAATGCCAAATAGAAGATCAAACCTATAGCCAAATATTCATTGAAAATTTACCTCCCAAAGATTGCATAGTAACAACTAGGAGCATCGACTGTGACAAATTGAACATGCTTGGTCACTCCTCCTAACGTCACTAAAAGAGTGACACTTCCTTTTACTTTCTTCCTCTCTACGGAGAAGCCATAAAGAGGTACATCAATTAAAAGGTGGGCTTTTCTTGTCTTCAAAGCTATTGAAACTCGGATACCAGTTCAACGGAGTTCGGACTGGAGGGACAATTCAAGTTACTCTGCCCGTCGTCGGGTGCACAAGATAGGACAATTCAAGCCCGGATTCATCCTCCGCGAATTTAAAGTGGTTACCTACTCACAAACCTGGGGAGCTATAGCGTGGAGGTCCCACCGCTCACCCGGAGGCGCGTATAGTGTCCTCCCCCCCCCAAGCCAAAGGCTGGGCTCGGTACCTTGGATCGCACAGAGCAAGAACTCTCCGAAATCCCGCTGTTTGAGATGGCTATGAGCAAACCAAGATAGGTCGCGAGCAGGAGTAAGGGCGTGCGAGAAGGGCCTTGTCGAGGCAAGTTCACGGATAAGGTGGGCCCGAATCGCCTGTGATCTTCGTGGCACGTGGTTTCCCTTTTGCCGGGGCTTTATTCTGGCAAGCTGGCGCCAACCTGGTGAGGTTGGCTCGTTGATGGGCGAGGTCGCCTCGCCTAGCCCGATTTCTCTTAGTGGGTTAGCCCTGATCTGGGTGGGTGCATTCGTGACTGGGATCGCTAATTTGGGGTTGTACAAAAGCTTCAATGGTTAATTTTAAGAGAAGGTTCACAGAATTACCAATATCTATCATAATTCTTATTACTGTCTAGTTTTCTAAAACTTCTTTGATGACCACTATATCGTTGAAGCGGTTGGCAGTTGGATGGAGATCATCCTAGTTAAAGGTGATGGATCCTCTGAAAGGAGTTGAAGAGGAAGTGCTGCAACTCTAGAATGGAGGACTCGATTTATGCTAGCTTTTCGGGAGGACTCAAGCCTGGTCCCCCCATGGATACAAAAAAGATGGCCTAGCAAGCCTTTATCATCATCTTTCACACATTCATTCTCATAACAGACATTACCAAGAAGACCAACATTGTTTACTTCTTCGCACTCCCAGTGAAGTTCTGACACTTCTTTCCCTTTGATAGCGACGAGCTTATCACCCTCTCTTCAAAGAACCAGGTCTTTGAGCATTTCTTCTTTCCAAAAAATTTCAATGAAAATCTGAAGGGCTCAACAATTCTCGGTCAAATGACATCTTTCCTTATGATATTCACGGTAAAGAGCTAGATTTTGACTCTTGACGTCAGAACTCAAAGGTGTTGGTTTCCTGAAGTAGGGCTACTTTTGAATAATTTGCACTACCTTATTCATGGGAAGAATGCGATCTGTGAATAACTATATAAAGTCATCATACTACTATTGGGGGGGTTGAAAACTAGAGGTGGAAGCTGGTAATACTGAGGGACTTGTTGTAACATCTCATTTCCAACTAGACCCCTAAGAATGGTTTTGTCATGACTAGGTCAGGACAAAACCCTAGGAAGCCAAGAAGACCAAGTGAACACAGCTCAAGATGAAAATCACCTTGGTCTGCAAGTAGTAGAATCCCAATTACAATCATAGGCATGACCTTAGGATTTTAACTTGGTTCCATGATCCCATCATGACACCTCTAACCCTAAGGGAGGCCAATATGTCGCTACGGACCCATTGGGGTCAACCAAAAAGAGGTCAAGATGACTCAAGTCCGGGAAGCGTCGAGTGAGTCGACAAGACTCGACGAGTAGATCAGGTATCTACTTAGACAGGTTTTTGGGCTCGGGCGTTGAGTGCGTGGAGTACACTCAACGCCATGGGCTGAATGGAGTTGAGTGTGTTGAGTGCACTCAATGCCATCTTACTTAAGAAGAATCTTAGGCTCAGGCGTTGAGTGCGTCGAGTGCACTCAACGCCATAGGCTGAATGGCGTTGAGTGCACTCAACGCCATCTTACTTGGGAAGAATGTTGAGCTCGGGGCGTTGAGTGCGTCGAGTCCACTCAATGCCATGGGCTGAATGGCGTTGAGTGTGTTGAGTGCACTCGACGCCAACTTACTTGGAAAGAATTTTGAGTTCGGGGCGTTGAGTGCGCTAAGTCCACTCAACGCCATGGGCTGAATGGCGTTGAGCGCGTTGAGTGCACTCAACGCCATCATACTGTGAAAGGATTTTCTGAAATTATGGCGTTGAGTGAGTTGAGCTCACTCAAAGCCATAGACTGAATGGCGTCGAGTGAGCTCGACGAGCTGAGCTCACTCAACGCCATTGTACTTAGAAAATTCCTGGCGATTTTGGCATTGAGTGTGGAGGCTTGCCTCAACGCTTTTGCCTTAGAGAAATTTTCGGCCCTGTTTATTGGTTCGTATGAATAAGCTGAACCAGACCATTTCGGGAATTGCACCAAGCTAAATTAATAGGCCGTGGTCCTTTTATTAAGACTTATTTAAACAATAATAGCGGTCCAATGGTAGAATGCCACGTGGCAGACGGTTTAACCCGAATTCCATGTTAATGGAGAGAGAGAAAGAGAGGAGTAAATGCCATTCATGTCCTGGAAGGCCAAGGGCACACTCTTCTTGCTGAAATCACCTCCCCGGTCAGTTAGGAGAAGGCCAAGAGTCTTTTCGGCCATAACAGCAACAAGGGGAGGAGAATTGCAGTTACCGAAATCTCTCATTAATGGCCGCCGCCAGCTAGACCCATCCCCTCCTCCATTTTTATCATTTTAAAAGCATCACATGACTATTAGGATTTGTTTCCACCCATTACCTGAAGGAGCCGAAGGACTTTACTATGTTGTTGTAGAAACCGAGCGCCTCCACCACCACCAATGGCTTCCTGGCGATCAACGCGTCTCCAGGACGCAAGCAAGGTCCTCCTCTACTCCTTCTATGGATAGATCTTAGGAATCTTTTAGGATGAGAATCGGGCTCAAATAAGCCAGATCGGGTGATGATTTTTCCATGGTTTTTCCGAAAAAAAATGAGTGGTCGGGTTTGCCGGATCCGCCCCTCCGACGGCCGTGCCACCGCCCAGCGATGGCCACCACCTCGACGGAGGTGGTGGTGGCGGTGGCCGGCCAGGGAGGTGGCCGGGTGGCCGGGAAAATGTCTTGGAATAAGCTCCAGGTTCGGCCAATCATGGCTCTCGGCTGGATGAAGAAGACGATCCAGCAACCGCTGGATCTTGCATCAAGATTTGTGCTGATCATTTAAATCCTTTTCGTTTTAAATGAATTTTCTGTATTATGATAACAGTCACTTTAGAAAATTAATGAAAAATACTTAGTTGCTCTATATGAGGAAATGTTCAACATATAATTTGTAGCCATATGGGTCTACTTTATTTTAAAGTTGATTTGGGTCAATTTGGTTAATTGGTTTGACCATGACACCCATTTTGGTGGGGTCTATATTTAGGGATAGACAGGAATTAAAATGAGTTCCCCCACTTCATTCCTTGTACAAATGATTTGAAATTTGGACAGGGAGTCACCCTTATCTATACCTAGGTCCTGCCCAAAATTGAGAATTTTTGGGGACAATATTTCTATAGTTTTTGAAATTATTTAATTACTCTAGGGTAAATTAATTAAGGGACCAAATGACCTCAAAACTCTCCCAAATTTTGGTGAGTGGTCCATGGGGTCATCATGAGGCTCTGTATAAATTTTCATCCCATTTGGTGATGATTTAGGTTGGATGCAAGCAAACCCTAAGTTGGCTCAATAAGGGGCATTTAGGTCAAAAGTGCACTTGTAGGTTTAGGTGGCCAAATCACCTCAATAGAGGTTAAAATTTTGGCCACTGACTTGGCATGACTTTTAACACCCTACCATGGAAGATGGGGTGGATTGGGATAGATTTGCCCTAGGATCCAAGACCAAACCCTAAGGATGGTTTTTGGTGTTTTGAGAAGGGCATGTGGTCAAATGGCCTTGAAATTATTTGAAATTTGATGGAGAGGACTCTAGGGTAGCTAAAGTCCTCTAATAAAAATCTTAGAGGATTTGTAGATAGATAGACCCCTCAAAACCCTAACCTTAGTTTAGGGCACAACACTTGTACAAGCAATATAAGGCACCAAAACTTAATGAAAAGCTATGAAACTTGGGTAGTATAATCATATGGTCAATAAGGCCCTTTAGAGATTTTATTGGTAATTTTGGATCAATACATTTAACACCTTCTTTAGAGTACATGAAAATTGCTCTTGATAATCTTTCAATTATTATGATCACCATGTTGAGTAGGAAGTTATGAGAATTGGGAAGAGGGTATTTTATATCAATATACTCTTACATGAATTTTATTATAATTTTCAGAGTTATATTTTCAGTACTTTGTTCACAATCTTTTGAGAATAATTTTATGTTCAATAATAAATTCAGAACTCCACACTTGTTGAAAAATTGTGAAACTTGATCAGTAGTGATTCTAGATCAACATTCTCTTGTGGAAATTCTATTACAATTTTTAGAGGAATAATTGTTGTACTTAGTGCATTAAATTATCAATTTGGATTATTATTCAAAAATTAATTTTAGAGTTCTTTGTTCACTAAAAAATTAATAAACTTGACCTGGAGTGTTTATAAATCATTATGTTCATGCTTAAATTTTCTCAAAAAATTTGGAAGTGTATTTGCAGCACTTGCTTCTTTAAATTGATATAAATTGGCTATGTTCAAAATTATGATTAGAGGCCTAAATATTTCTGAAAAATTGGGAGACTTTGAATTTACTGTTAAACAGTTGTATTGTATTTATCATAAATTTTGTGGACATTTTGCATGTCTGAAAATGGTACTTCATGTTCAAACCAAGGTATTTGGATTTCCTAAGGAATTAAATAAATTATTAAGTAAATTAAGAAAATTATGAAATTCTGGATTTAGGCTAATAATGGCATGGTAGTCCCCCAATAATTATTATACTGATATTTGATGATAATTTGAGTACCTCCCATTGTATACATCATATAGCTTAGGATGGTCTGCGTTTTGTAAAAACTGCAGAAATCATAATATGGTTCAAAATGAATCCAGAGATTTGGGATGTTAGTGTATTGACTTGGTAAGTGGATATGATATACCATTGGAAGTTGGGAAGAGTAGGTAGTGGAGTCATCTAAGCTAAGGTGGTGCTCGGGGTCGACGAAACATTGTCTTCCCCGTGGAGAGAGAGAAAGGTCAAAACACATTAGGGTTAGATCCAATACAACATTAAAGGGATTGGGAGTTGGGTAACAACTAATAATAATAAGTGACTTGCAAAAGGGAGCTTTGGGCTTCAGCCCATCGTAGTTCCTAGTGCCCTTTGAGAGCCTTTCACGGGTATATCGGGGGCAGTCTTGGGCTAACCTAAACTGTAGGTAAAACTGAATTGCAAGAGTAACTAGCATAATTAGGGGTTCACTTTCACTCATCTCGATGTCTCAGGATGTTAGGTTGGGTAACTCGGGTTGTAGGCTCGGTGGATTTTGGGATGGGCAAGTTGGTTCGTCGAGCTTTGACTCGGTAATTGATTGTGACAGATAGGATAGTCCGGGGAGCTTTGGCTCGGTTGTTGGTTGTGACGGACGGGATAGTCCGGGGAGCTTTAGCTCGGTAGGTGATACATAAGGTTGCATGTGCATAAGGTATAAGGTGGTGGGTCTTCGGTATTGGAGGGTCGATGCACCAACGCCAATATGTCGACTCGGCAAGTGTGGTTTAGCACTTCGCCATAAAAGTTCGGTGCGCCTGCCGGCAAGAGTATGCAGGAGCTCCACTTAGTGCACCAGCGGATAGGCGTACGATAGGTCTGACTAGTAGTGCAATTACCGGTTTAGAGGTGGGCAAGGCCCAACCCACCACTTTTGTTTGCCACTACGGAGATATCCTGGGAGGTTCGGCTCCAGAAAGGGGGAACTAAATGTCTGTGTACACAGAGTCGAGTGGGTGAGTTGCACTTGCTTGTTCACATCATGGCATAATTACATGTCATAGCATAACCATTGCATAGAACCCTGACACATATTGTATAAAGTGGTATGAGACGCTTTATACAATAGGCTCTGCAAAACGATCCCTTGGTTTATAAGTTCGCGCGAGCGTGCTTATAAGTTAAGGTTTTTATTCAAAAGATATATATGTATGCTTGCTAGAAAACCGACACCCTATCGTATAAATTGGTATGAGACTTTTTATACGATAGGAGCCTTGCAGAAGACCTTTTAGCTTATGTGTCTCCATATAAGTTAAGGTTACTTATTTCTTGTTTAATTCTTCGTACTTTTATTATTTCCTTATATACTTATAGAACTGTTAGATTAGTTCCGTTGTCACCTATATTTGTCATTCTCCACTTTCATTACCTCTCCTTTCCTCCTCCCCGCTCGGTGCCTAGGAGCCATGGGGAAAGGGGCGGGGGATGATAGGGCTTAGTCTTTTAAACTAATGGTTTTCGAACCACATCATTTTAGGGGACCGCGGAGCCCAACATGGAGGAGCAGCCCCGGAGGTCGACACACATGGAGATGGAACAGTCTAGTACCAGAGTTCAGATAGCTGGGACTGTGAGTCCTGATCGCTAGTGGTTATTTTAGTTTTGCTTCCGCAATTGAGAGATATGTAGTGAGGATATAGATGTACCAGATATGAGCCCAAGTTTTCTGAACTTTTATTATATTTGTGGACACTCCCTTCGTGGAGACTATTTACTTTATATGTGATTGTTGTGGACTTGCTTTCTTCTTTGTTTGGCTACTGTTTTGTGATCGAATCGGCCGGCAGGATCGACATTTTGTAGTGATGACCTTCCCGGGCGTGAAGGTGTCACCGCGAAGCGGCGGTTCTAGGCCTAAGACCCCGGGGGTTTTTAAAAAAAGGGGTCTTACACTTGTTGTGGTTGAACAAGCATTTGGGGTCTCATCTGGTAGAATTGTTGATGGTTATAATTAGGGTGGTGATGATAGGGATTCCCACCCCTTTGAACTGGTGGGTTGAACTCTTGGATAGGAGGTCTTTGGGGATGTTGAGGAGCAGCAGAGGAGGATTCTTATGGATTAACTCAGATAAAGAGGATATGAAACCCGAGTTGGAGATTTCACCCTCTATAAAATGATTAGCCATGTTGATCATTCTTGGTAAGAGCAAGCCTGGCTCCTTGTTGTTTACTTCAAACTTGAAGAGACCTTCTTGAAGGTCTTAGGTGGGAGAAACTTGATACAAAGAAGGATCAACATCATAAATCTCTAGAATCTGTTCCTGGAACCTGTCAATGAAATGACCAAGGGTTTCATTATCCCTTTGTTTAATCTTGAAGAGAGTTGGAGGACCACTCTTCCACTTCTTTGAGGTAGAAAACCTTAAGAGAAGTTCTCTTCTGAGATCTGTGAAACAAGAGACAGACTGAGGTGACAACTTGTATAACCATTCCCTGGCCTTTCCATCGAACGATGTGACAAGAAGCCCATATTTGATACTATCCGACAAGGTCCTCATTGAGAACTTCGTCACCTATCACTTAGAGGATGATTCATTATCCTACCAGAAAGCAATGGGATCGAGAGATTCGTTGATGTGAGCAGAAGTCATCGATGATTAGATGGACTCGCTGCTACAGAACAACACTTGACATCTAGTTGACATGCCGAGAAAATGTTGATGGGAGAGGCTCCGCTCAAGATAGTTCATATTCCCTACCAAGTTTGGAATAAGGTTTATATAGTATCTTCAGCATAGAGGCTAATCCCAGATTGACACGTACTCAATAACGCGCTCTGAATCGGTCTCGACACGTGCAAACATATATTAATATATCTAATAGTCTAAGGCTCCGTTTGGTACGGTGGTGGCGGACCGACGGTCATGAACATGAGGGTTAAATTGTTATTCGTTAATGCAAAACTAAGAAACTTCATCCACTTTTATGTTCAAATGAATGATATTTTGTTAAGCGATTCTTAACGAATAACGGTTTAATTCAAAAGTTTACGACCGTCACCACCATTTCAAAGAAGCCTAAGGCTCTGTTTGACGCAGCTATAGCGACTGGAGAAGCAGTGGTGGGAAGCAGTGGTGAAATAATCAGCTGTTTTGCAGAGTGGTGGCAGAATCTGCGAATCTGTTTGGAAGAATAGCGTTTGCAGGGCTGCTAATAATTTTATTTTATAATATTATATAAATAATATTATATTCATTAATAATATATAACTTATATAATTATATTAATTTAATAAGGTTAATATTCATTAATAATATTATATTAATTAATAATATTATTTTATATAACGTTAATATTCATTAATAATATTATTTTATAATATTCTGTTAATTTAATAACGTTAATATTCATTAATAATATTATATTAATTTTATATAACTTATATGCATTAATATTTAATAGTATTATATGATTACGTTAATATTTTAACTTTTTTAATATTAAAAAATTATTTTTTAAAACTAAAAAAAGGCAGCAGCGCTTCAGCCACTGCTGCTATTTCGGAGTCGTGAAAAATATCCGCGACTCCGAAATAGCCACTGCCGCCACCCCAATTTTTAGCGGTGGCGGCAGCCACTGCTGCCCGCCAAATAACTGTTTGGCACTGCTGTGGCAAAATCTCCGGCATGTCGCTTGAAAAATGTCGCATCAAAGAGAGCCTAAATTCTTTGTAAGCAAAGAATTTGACCAAAAATTGAGATCATGAATGGGAGAAATTTGTGTTCCCCGTAAAATTCAACTTTGACTGTTTTCCTATTTTGGAAAAATTTCAACTCTGCCATCCGATCAACAATTGTCGGCCACGTGCCATCTAGATTCTAGAAGGATTTGATTCAAGACTTTTCGCTCTTTTCCAGCTGTTGAAACTTAAACATGACGTCGGACTTTTTGATTCTGACGAATGCTAGTCTTAGAAGACTTTAGAAATTGGTGATTGTTATTAGTACTATATTTTTGGATATTCGCACTACATTTACTCTTAATTTTCCGCGCCTTTTGAAAATACTCCTTGTACATGCATTTTTAGGAAAAGTGTTCAACACGAAAGTTGTAGATCTCGACGAGATCTACAACTTTCGTGTTGAACACTTTTCCTAAAAATGCATGTATAAAACGTATTTCTAAAAGGCGCGAAATCTGAGCGTATTTCTAGAAATACGCTTTATACATGCATTTTTAGGAAAAGTGTTCAACACGAAAGTTGTAGATCTAGTCGAGATCTACAACTTTCGTATTGAACACTTTTCCTAAAAATGCATGTACAAGGAGTATTTTCAAAAGGCGCGGAAAATTAAGAGTAAATATAGTGCGAATATCCAAAAGTGTAGTGCTAATAACAATCACCTGGGCGCTGCTATCGCACCACAGTTTTGGTTATTCGCACCGCACTTTTTCCTAATTTTTCGTGTTTTTTGGAAACACGTCTTTTACATGCATTTTTAGGAAAAGTGTTCAACACGAAAGTTGTAGATCTCGACGAGATCTACAACTTTTGTGTTGAACACTTTTCCTAAAAATGCATGTAAAGGATGTATTTTGGAAATACGCTCAGGTTTCACGTCATTTGGAATTACGCTTTTTACATGCATTTTTTAGGAAAAGTGTTCAACACGAAAGTTGTAGATCTCGTCGAGATCTACAACTTTCGTGTTGAACACTTTTCCTAAAAGTGCATGTACAAGCCGTGTTTCCAAAAAGCACAAAAAATTAGGAGAAAGTACGGTGCGAATAGCCAAAACTGCGGTGCGGATAGCAGCGCCCTTTTTATATCCTATTATCATATTAACTATTTGGACGGGTCGGAAGATTTGTACCTAAACAAGGGATTTTTTGGGCCCACGACCCCTCAATTAGGCGAGAAATAATTTAATTTGGTAGAGCAAAAATAATGGATTTGCCCGTATGATTCGTGATTTTGACGGTGTAGATTCTCGCTAAAATATATGATCGTATTCTTATATATGGTTGTATTATGGTGATGTTATATATAAATCGCTTTTGACTATATAAAAATCATTACTATGTACAAATTAGGGCGAATATAAATTGTTATACACAAATTTAAGGGTTATATACAGACCAGCACAAAAAAAATAAAATTTAAAAGACCACTTAATAACAATAACTCATGAGGTATTAATTTTTTTTCTTACAAAAATCAATAGCTCATAAAATTACTTTAAACCTTACTATAATTGTGAACAGTGCTAGAGTAGGATGAAATTTTCTGGCTGCAGGTAAGCACTAGATTGCCAAATTTGGAGAATCTTCATTACACGCCGGCGAGGCGAATCAAGGGGCGGCGAAGGTTGTCGCGAGGAACCAAATAGGTGTGATCAGGGGTGCATGTGGAGGGTATCGGGAGCGGGCGAACCGAATATGAGAGATCACCAACCGAGGGCTTCTTCCGCTGTCAAGGCACGAAATAAAGGGAAAGGGCTGGTCACCGGGCTGGGATAGGGGCTCTGGGGTGGTCGTCTGTGAAGATTCCCGCTCCATTGCACGACGACAACTTCAGCATGATCGCTACAAGAGATATCGAGAGGTGTATGTGCGGGAGCCGCGCCGGCGCGCGGCCGACGGGCCTCGCGCTGTCGGCAGCCCTCACCGCCGTCGGCGATCCCCGGCAACCCCTTCCGCGGCCGGCCGCTGCCGCCTCCGGGCACCCTGCCTGGGCCGCCCGACTGCCCGCGAGTAAAGGGGGCAGTTCCGTCATTTAGTTAATTTGGGTGATCCAGGTGACTGAAATGGAGCGACGTCATTCGCCAGCACAAATCACTCCTCGACACAATTACTGACGCGCCCTGCAGAAAACTATAAATAATTCCACAGACCTTCATTTCAAGCCAAGCAACTTCAGAGGCAAAGGAGAGCTCTGAGATTTTTCGGGGAGATCGTGGACTTAGGTCGATCCTTCGCTCAGGAATTCACCCCGCTCTTCTTTTTGCGCTACGGATTCCTCACGCCTCAAGTGACGTCAACCACCTCCGCGAGAGCACTCTCACCTATACTCCGCATCAACGAGAGCGCCCCCTCCGAGATCAAATCAACATTTGTAAAACTTCAAGAAGATAGTGGATTTTGGCTCGGCATAGTTCTAGTAGTTTTTCACCCTTTTCAGGTTTTTCATGTCAAAAACATCTCTTGTCCATTGTTGCAGTTTTTTTAACTGAATGGTCCGGCTTGACTCCGAGCTAAGGTGGTCTGGTTCTACGGACCGGGAAAAAAGTCGGGTGACCCGCAATAGTTTGGCGTTGTTTGTGGGAAAGTGTTCCCAAAAGCTCTGACAAGTCTCAGCATTCCCTAACCAGCAGCAATGGCAAGGAGTGCACGCACCACCAACGACGCAGCCCCCGAAGAATGCCCAAAATAGGCATGACCGACTTGCCCGCGGGCAATGCTCCGCTACCCAATGGAACGACCGTCGTTGTCATTCCCACCGGTGCGGTAGAAGAGCATGTCCAGTTGTTGGAGGAGCAACAAAATGATATGCTCACTCTTTTGCAAAGGATGGAAGTGTCTAACCCTCCCCGTGTAGGAAACGCGCGCCAGGTGGTAGCACCAGAGCACATCCCTCGTTAGGGCGCAGCTCGCCTAGACGATCTCCCCGCCGAAGAACTCTCCGACGAAGCAAGATCTATGCACACCGCTCAAAGACTAGAGCCCCAAGCCGACACTCAACCTGATCCTCAGCCGATGGATGTAGATGCCCAAGGCAACCACAGACTCACATGTCAGGAGATCAGATACCTGATCGAGGAGGAGTACGCCGAGGAGCGGCGTCACCCCATAAACGCACGACTCCCCTTCCACCATGGGTCCCCACTTGCCCACCAAGTTTTGGCTCACCCCATCCCGCACAGGTTCAAGCTACCACATTTAGAGGCCTTCAATAGAGGAGAGGACCCGTTGGAGCATCTGAATCATTTCAAACAATCATGCGCCTCTTCAGTACGCCTGACCAACTGCTGTGTCAAGTCTTCCTCATGACTTTGAAGGGGCAAGCACGCACCTGGTTCCACTCCCTGCGAGAAGGGGCAATCCACGACTTTGGGGAGATCACCCGCCTCTTCGTCGATCAGTTCATAGCCAATCGAAGTATCAATAAGGACCCCTCACATCACTCTGGCATCCGCCTGAACGAGGGGGAATTGATAAAGGATTTTTTCTGCCGTTTCACCACCGTGGCATAACAAATTCCAGGAGTCGACCCAGAGCATCTTCGCAACATCTTCCTCGGAGGACTCCGCCCAAACAGGTTCTACTTTACCTTGATGAGGAAGATGGTCCTTAGCTACGTCTAACTCATTCACCGGGTCGAAGCACAAATCGCGGCCGATGAAGCCATCGAAGCGCACTGCCAACAATTTGAAGGGTTTTCCAAGCGAAAGAGGGAGTCAAAACTCGTACCTCTAGCACACCGTCGGAGTGACGATCATCGCGACACTTCACGCCAGGACCAAGGCCCCTGCAGGAACCGGGAATTTACCCAGTTGAACACCGCCCGATCCTAGGTACTTATGGTCATCTAAGACTTCGGCATGCTCCGACGCCCGAAGTCATTGACTCTAAACCGAGAAGACCAAACACAGTGCTGCGAGTTTCACCGCGGGAATGGTCACAACACGGAAGACTGCATCCGACTGAAGGAAGAGATAGAGCGTCTCATCCGCCAAGGGCATCTGTGAAGATACTTGCAAAACCAAGTACCCAATCATCCCCACTGCACCAGCTGGGGCGTGAACAGCCCCCGCCGCACTAAGGAGCGCAAGGGGGTAGGCAAATTGCCGGGGAGGTCTAGACCTTCACCGACTCACCATTCTGAATCCTCTCTGTCACTCAATACGAGAGTAGCCTAGAGGACCAGAGACTGCAAGAAGATGTCGCCATCAGCCTTGGGGACGTGGACCTGAAAGGTGTGCGCATGTCACACCAAGACCCCCTCATCATCAGTGTAGAATCGGTGACCAATGCTTCAGGGTCAAGAGGATATTGATTGACAGTGGGAGCTCGGTGAACATCTTTTTCGAATCCACGCTACTTAACATGAAGATCCTGCGTGAACACCTCGAGCCGGCAACCGGTCCACTATACTGATTCGACAACGCGCCTGTACCCGTGCGGGGAATGATCACTCTCCTTGTCACTCTAGGGGAATTCCCGAGGAAAGCAACCTGGGATGTCCAGTTCGTTGTAGTCAACTACTGTTCTGCGTACACCGTGATTTTCGGACGGCCACTCCAGACGATTTTTGAGGCAATACCCTCTATTCTGCACCTGGCATTGAAATTCGTTACCTCGGGCAGGATAGGCTTCACACTAGGCGATTAGGAGGCAGCACAACTTTGCAACCATCAGCAAGCTCACCTTGGGAAGGTATAGGGGCTAGGAAGTCTGAACAAGGCCTAGGCCGGCGCACCATAATTGTTTACTACCTTCCCTATTTCTGTTTTGAATAATAAGCTGTGAAGGTAGACTTGCGAGCACCTGTATCTTCTTTTCAGCAATGCAACATCTATTTTTTCCTTTCTAATATGGACGGGTCATCAGAATGCAAGACTGGCGAAAGACTTTCTACACATCCCAGGCGAGACTGGCGAAAGACTTTCTGCACCTCCCATATGAGACTAGTGAAAGCCTTTTTGTAGAGATTGGCAAAAGCCTCTTTGCACCTCCCGGAGGGACCCCGGTCCTCCCAAGCAAGGCAAACAAAGGTCTGTCTGCACCTCCCAGGCGAGATGGACAACGGTTTATCTGTACCTTCACTTGAATAAACCCCGATTCTCCTGAGGCCCGAACGAACAAAGGTTCTTCGTCGCCTCCACCCAGACGGACCCCGATTCTCCCAGGCGAGATGAACAAAGGTTCATCTGCACCTTCACTTGGACGAATTCCGGTTCTCCTAAAGTGCGAACGAACAACGGTTCTTCACCACCTCCACCTGGATAGACCCCGGTCCTTCGAGGCGATATGAATAAAGGTTCATCTACACCTTCAATTAGACGAACCCCGATTCTCCTGAGACGTGAACGAACAAAGGTTCTTCACCACCTCCACCCGGACAGACCCTGGTAGTCCCAGGCGAGATGAACAAAGGTTTATCTCCACCTTCACTTGGATGAACCCCGGTTCTCCAAAGGCGCGAATGAACAAAGACTCTTCACCACCTCCACCTAGATGGATCCCAGTCCTCCCAGGCGAGATGAACAAAGGTTCATCTACACCCCCACTTGTACATACCATAGTTCTTCTGAGGTACGAATGAACAAATGTTCTTTGCCACCTCCAGTTGGGCGGACCCCTGACCTCCGGAGGTGCGGGAAGACAAAGGCCCTCCGCCACCTTCACCTGGGTGAACCCCAATTATCCTAAGGCCAAATGAGCAAGAGCTCTTTTCCACTTCCGCTCGGATGAATCCTAGTTCTCACAATAATCACAGATAAAGGTCATCCACTATCCCTGCTCAAAACGCGAGCAAGCGAGCAACACTCAAACAAAGCTCAACTCTTCAAAAAGAAAGAATACGTGTGCCAAAAAACACAACCCAGACAAACAGATCAAGAAGCAAAAAGTGTCCATAATAAAAAAAACAGGTGTCACGGAGGCTACATCATCATCAAAGGAAAAAAGATGCAACGACGCAAAAGCGCGCCTATAATGCACAAACAGACAAATAAAAACAAAATTGGGAATAAGAAGTCCCGAGGATCATCTGTCCGCAGCAGCGTCAACATCGTCATCTAAGGAATCCTCTGCACCCAAGGTATCGCGCTCCGGAAGCCTCCGAGCTGCTCGAAACCCCTTGCCAAAACCCAAGGAATACGCTGCTTTGCGTTCGTCCTCTACTAGCGGATCAACCTCTGTCACCATCATCTCAAATCGCACTTCCTCTGTAATGCGGGACCAAACCACCTCGAAGTCATGATAAGATATGTACTCGGTTGCCGCTGCCTCACGAATGACCTCGACCTTCTCTCACTCAGAAATCAACCAAGCATTCTCTCGTTTCAGCAGCTCGATCTCCACCTCATGCTGACGTATCGTAGCATCGATCGCGTCGGCACAACGAGCCGCCTCCTCAAGAGTCACCTCAGCAGAGGCCAACCTCACACAATAAGACCTGATCTCGGAGTCGGTGATGCTCAACTTGGCCCGAAGAGACTCTACCTCAGCCCAAGAAAAGGACAACTAGGACTCGGCGTTGACTAACCATGAAGTAACCTCCTTCTTCTTCCTTCGGGCCTCCATCAGTGACTCCTCGGACGTGGCAAGCTTCGCCTACTGGGAAAGAAAAGCGTCCTTCGTGGACACGTAGGTGTCGTTCCATGAGATCGTGTTATCACGAGCCTCATCAAGCTGCAAACGCAGAAGACAAATTATTATCATGAACAACACAAGGCCGAAGAGAAAAAAACCCGGGGGCAAGCCAGCATGCCTTCCGAAGAAGCGCTTGGTAGGCAGAACACTCTCGACTCTTCCCCTCCCTGCCACGAACGGTGGCTCCAGCACCGCGCGAGAGGCCGACACAATTGCGGGAGTCTCTAGTGCATCCCCAGTCTCCATGGGCGGAAAATCAACATCCAGGCTGTCCGGACAATCATCGATGACATCAATAACGACCTCGGGGGCCGCTGAGGGCGATCCACTTTTTTTCGGATGCCACGAGAAGTTCAGTTTCCTCTTCTTACTTCTCCCTAGGGGCCCGACATAGATCCACTCTATATCCGTTGAAAGGCCCGCTTGGACTAGCTGCTTCTCAACGAAAAATGTACTGATCTTGAAAAGAACAACACCAAGCTCACGCGGATCCTCGAAGCCTAACAGCGGAGTAAAGTCATGCTCCTTACCCTTCAAGAGATGATAACGATCGTGAAGATCATTACAGGTCTCGGGAAGCTCCCATTGGTTTTTGACAAACCCATACAATGTCCCACCATGACGATGGTTGGTCTTGTCTCGAATGACAACCACCTCTTGTTGCTCCGGACGTCGACTCGCTTACCCGTGCCGAGACATACCTCACACCACTCGCAAAATAGGCAGACCGGCATCTGAGAGTTGTGCTCCTAAAAAAGCAGAGTAGCCCCATGATCCTTGTCAGTCCCGCAAGAGAGAACTGTGTCACAGGAATGTCGCAGAACCGAAGAACAGCGATCGCCTCCTTAGCAGGGGGATCTGAATGCCCACCTTCAAACACCCCTCTGTCAACGCAAAGTATCCCACGGGAGGGCGTTGAATGCACTCCAGCGGGGACAGGATTACGATCTCCTCCACGTCTTCCAAAATGCCAAATAATTTTCTCCAACTGCCCATGCGGGTAAGGTTCAAAGTCGAGGGGAGACACATCGACTGCTACAGAACACCACCCTTCGGCACCTGTAGGAGAGAACGGGCATCAACACTAGAGAAACCAAAGGAAAAAAAAACCAGCGTGCCCGGAGAACATCGCAGAAGCAGTCCCGGAGAAAATGGACTCGCGCAAGCCCGCACAAAAAAAAAACGAGCACGCGCCAGCCCGAGCACGAGAGCAGCCCAGCAGCGTATCACACGCTTGAAAGCTCGTGCGTTTTAGAAACGAACAAGAACAGACCGGAAGTGGATAAACAGAAATTTTAGTATCCAAAGAATGTGTCTATTACAAAGATATGACCTCCCTTTTATAGAATGTAGGAGAAGGGAGAGAATACAAACTAGAGATGCGAGACTAAAAAATTACAGGACTAAGCAACTATACAAAAAACAACCCGCACAAGCTGCACGGTTAGATGAGAAGGGCTAACCGCTCGGCTACCACAAGAGAGATAGAAGTCGCCATGGGAAACCGCTAGACCGCCCAGTCTCCAAGTCGCCTGCGACAGACTACTAGACCGCTCAAACTCCAGATAGCAACAGCCCAGCAACCAAACCGCTGAAGGGAAACTTCCAGACCGCGCGGTATTCAACCCGCCAAGACAGACCGCCAGACCGCCCGGTCACCAAATCCAACACTCCCTCTCAAGCTGGAGCATATATATCGATTATGCCCAACTTATCGCAAATATGAAGAAACGAGGCGGATACTGGCTTGGTGAAGATGTGAGTCAGCTCTTTATCAGAAGTGACGAAGGGAGTGCAAATTTGTTCCTTCAAAATCTCTTCACGAATGAAATGACAGTCAGCCTCAATGTGCTTGGTTCTTTCATGGAAGACCGGATTTTTGGAGATGTATATGGCAGCCTTGTTATCACAGAACATAGGTAGAAGATGGTTGTAGACCTCTCCTAAATCCAGCATGAGAGCCCGTAACCACTTTAACTTACAAGTGGTCGACGCCATACTACGATACTCCGCTTTTGCACTGGACCAAGAAATAATAGACTGCTTCTAGCTCTTTCAGCTCACCAGATTTCCCCCAACAAAGGTACAAAAACCCGAGGTGGACTTGCGATCCCCTTTGTCATCAGCATAACTCGCATCTGAGTATGCTTCAACCCTCAGATGACCATTCTTATGAAAGAGTAATCCTTTCCCAGGCACTGCTTTGACATACTCCAAGATCCGCAAGGCAGACTATAGATGACACTCCCTAGGAGCTTGCATGAATTAGCTCACCTTGCCCACCACATAGGAAATTTCGGGCTAGTCACTGTGAGATATATGAGCTTACCAACCAGACTCCTATATCACGTAATATCTGAAAGAGGAGGAGAATCATCTGTCCAGATTTTGTCTTCTCCAGTTGCCATGGGGCATCGGGCAGGTTTTGCTCCAGTCAACCCTGCCTCTTTTAATAGATCAAGAGCATACTTACGCTGGGAGAGGACTAAGGAGTTGGGCTTCTGAGAGATTTCGATCCCCAGAAAGTACTTTGGAGGGCCCATATCTTTTGTGACTAGATGTTGATGAAGATGCCACTTTGTCAAGGCTACCCCTTCCTGGTCATCGCCAGTGAGAAGAATATTATCGACGTACACAGCAAGAACCACTAGTCCCGAAGAGGTTTTGCGAATGAATAACGAGTGATCGGTAGAGCTTTGCGCAAAACCCACGATGTCGCTGAACTTGTCAAACCAAGCTCGAGGGCTCTGCTTGAGGCCATAGATTTCCTTCTTCAGCCGGCATACTCGTGTCTCCCTCTGAGCAACATACCTAGGAGGTTGCTCCATGTAGACGGCCTCCTAAAGATCACTATAAAGAAAGGCATTCTTGACATCCAATTGGGAAATAGGCCAATCTCTGTTTACTGCCACAGAGAGGAGAACCCGAATAGTGCTGAGATAAGCCATGGGAGAGAAGGTGTCAAAGTAATCAACCCCATAGGTCTGAGTAAAGCCCTTAGCAACAAGGCGTGCCTTATAACGATCCACATGGCCATCCGGGACAAATTTGACCACAAAGACCCAGCGGCAGCCTACAACATCTGTGCCGAAGGGAGGAGGAACAAGAGTCTAGGTACCCCGCTCAGTGAGGGTCGCCATTTCCTCATCCATGGTCGTCTTCCAATGAGGAATAGCAAGAGCCTCCTAGTAGGAACGGGGAGTGGCAGTGGCAGAGATAGTGTAACACCTCTACCCGTCACGTGCAATATAATAGAGGGTCCGACCGGGGCCCCACACCATATTTTACAAACAGGCTGAGCAGTTACTCAATAATATCAAAGACCAACGAACCTTAACACAGAGCATTCTAGCGGAAGCTTTATGGTTGAAAACTTGAACTCAAGAATCACAAAGAGTGTCCAATATACAAAAAATAGGAATGTATACAACATCGTTTGGCCTTAAGGCCTTACAGATTTCTCTTAACAAAAGGTGTGGTTTACAAACATCGGCGTGCAGGCCGGCCACAAAAGAACAAGAGTAAACAAAACAAGCCTTCAAGGGCAGCAGTGCAACATGGGCTTTAACCCGCTATTTCCCGCTCGGGCCAGCACCACCTGCAAAGAAGCAATCCACCAAGTGGTGGAAAACAGGGCAACGGTCAGCATTCAGCTGACCAATTATAATGACCCTGCCCCTGGCATGGGGCAGCGGAATTCCTTCCCTGCAAAGAATTTCACACAGTATTCACATAGCATATATGTATCCCTATCCACCAAGGACGTGCACAACCGCACAAGTCAATTCATATAACAACCGCCGGCACAACGACTCGACGATCCGTGCACTTAGGGCACATTGCTGGTGTACCGAATACCAGGTCACACCACCGTTCAGAGGTCCTAGACACAACGGTTCATTATGAGCATTCCTAGTCTTTATGGCGCGCAGGCCAAAGAATCTCGCTATGTGATCCTAACAGGACCTTAAACACCCAAGGTTAGACAACTATAATGCGGGTACAGATCCGCTTTGCCCATAGCTCATCATCGTCAGTCGTCACACCGGACCGACACAGGTACAGCTTCACCTTGCCCATTCGCCACCAAGGCCTTTCTAGTTGCAGCCTAACGGCTCAACTTCGTACATACTGGCACTCACGGCCAAAGGGATTGCGCACCAAACACCAACCCTCAACAATTTTCCTGGACTTCTTCCAGTACTTCCTACTGCACCAAGCTGCAGGTATCAACTAAGGACTCCATACAAACAACCAATGTACACGGAGTCTTCTCCGATTTGCAAACAAAGCATCACCAATCCAGACAAACATGTCCGGATGTGCTTCACACAACATGCCTAACCGTACTACTCACTTCCAGTTCTAATCCAAATAAACAAGGGATGAACCACCAATCCCAAGGGAATCACTTTGCCATCCACCTTTTGGTGGAGGATTCCTATGCAGATGCAGGAATTAAGGACTTCACATGTCCGAGTGGAAGATCGTTACCCTAGGAAGACGTTTCGGTGCCATGGAGAAAATTACACGGGTGGAAAGCTCCGCAACGCTCTAGCCTCCGTAGAACCGAACTCAACTTGCGATTTGGCCCACCGTAGCACCACTGGAGACCAGATTCCTCTTCTTCTTCCTCCTCTTGCTCTCCCCTCTCTCTTATTCTTAGAAAGAGATGTTAAGGCTTATGATGAGAAAGAACTCCTCATTTCCGTTCTTATCTAGCCAGGAGAACACTCAGGTCCATTGGATCCCCATCAAAGAAAACGAGCAGCTCAGAACCGTTCTGAAAATCCAATATTTGGGATGACACGGCCTGTGACACGCCCGTGTCACAGACCGTGTACTATAAGCGGTATACGAACCGACTCAACCTAAAGAAGAACACGGCATGTGACACGCCCGTGTCACAGGCCGTGTGTTTTGACACGGATTCAGACACGCCCGTGTCCAGCCCGTATTCTCTAGGTCGCACAGCCTTGGACAAAGCCCGAGGGGGACGCGCCCTCTGACACGCCCGTGTCACTGGGCGTGTACTTACTCAACGCCATTTAACTCCCTCTCATGGCGTTGAGTGCTCACAGAGAGGGACACGACATGGGACACGCCCGTGTCCCAGGCCGTGTGCCTCACTCAACGCCACTCAACACGTTCTCATGGCGTTGAGTGCTTGAGACAACACCTAGAGTAGGATACGACTTGGGACACGCCCATGTCCCAGGCCGTGTGCCTCTCTCAACGCTTTTTTTTTGATACCAAAAACACACTCGAGAAACCTGAGCAGTACACGCCCTGGGACACGCCTGTGTCCCAGGCCGTATTGTCCAGTCTGAAGTCCAAACTTGGGATTTTTGGGGTGTTACAATCCCCTCCTCCTTACAATAAATTTCGTCCCAAAATTTGCACACAGTAAGGACATCCATCAACCATAAAATTATAACTCCAAAGGTTTATTATAACAAAATACGCATGACACAACAGTTCAAACAAACAACTCGGGAAACTCAGCTTGCATGGTCTGCTCCCGCTCCCATGTTAGCTCTTCATGACCACAATTGTCCCACCGGACTTTGACCATCCTAATTGTCTTGTTCCGCAACTGTTTGTCTGCTCTATCTTCGATCCGAATGGGTCTAACCTTCATCGTTAGCCCACTATCGACTGATACTTGATCGACAACAACCACTTATGATGGCTCCTTCATCGCTTTCCGCAACACCGAGACATGAAACACGTCATGTAAATCTCTCAGCTCCAGCGACAGTGCTAGTCGATAGACAGCTTCACCAATATGCTCTACCACTTCAAACGGTCCCCGATACCTCAGGCTCAGCTTTTTCAGCCGCCGTATCCTGGACACACCTTTAAAGGGTTTAATTTTCAAGTATACCCAATCGCCCATCGCAAACTCCACGTTCCGGTGCTTGGCATTGAAATACTTAGCCTGCCTATCTTGCGCCACCAACAGCCGTTCACGTATCAATCGTATAACTGCATTGGCATCATCCACCTCCTTTCGCCTGTACAACTTTGTTTCTCCAGTCTCCTCCCAAGCCAACGGCATACAAAACTTCCTACCGTATAAAGCCTCAAAGGACGCCATCTAAATACTATCCTGGTAGCTATTATAGTAGGCGAATTCAATCATAAAGATATTATCTTCCCAACTCTTCCCAAAATCCAGCGCACACATTCGAAGCATATCTTCCAACGTCTTGTTGGTCCTTTCGGTCTGACCATCCGTTTGAGGATGAAAGGCTGTGCTGAAATGTAATTTCGTACCCAACAGTTGGTGGACTAACCTCTAATCACCTGAAGTGAAATGCCCATCTCGATCACTGACGATGCTACGAGGCAATCCGTGCAGTCGTACAATCATATCCACATACATCTTGGCCAACTTTTCAACGGGATCGCCCTTCCGGTTAGGGATGAAGTGTGACACCTTAGTTATTCGGTCTACAATCACCCAAACTGCATCATTCCCACGTTGTGATCTCGATAGTCCATGCACAAAATCCATGAAAATATCATCAAACTTCCATACAGGGATAGACAATGACTTCAGAAAACCTCCTGGTTTTTGGCATTCAGCCTTTACTAAGGCACATGTTTGACACTTCGCAACGTAGTGCGCTATGTCCTTCTTCATCCCAGACCACCAGAAAAGTTTCTTCAGATCCTTATACATTTTCGTGCTCCCGGGGTGAATCGAATACCTTGTGAAGTGGGCTTCATACATTACTTCTTCACGAAGTTTACCCCTATCTGGGACACACAAGAGACCGTCCTTCTGAAAAAGGCCGTAACTAAATGAAAACTAGGCATCTGCACTTTCCGTTACATAACGTTGAAGGCTATCATCAAGTGTCGTTGCCTGCCGAACCCGATCCGTCATGTAACATTATACCTCTGTTCAGTTTAAGCACGCATTTGCAGTGGCATTCCTTTCAACACAAGAAATATCCAATGCTTCCAGTTCTCGTATTAAGCTTTCATCATGTCGTAGCAACCAATTTGCTCTTGCCGAAGTCCTACGACTCAAGGCATTTGTGACTACATTCCCTTTACCGGGAGTGTAATGAATCTGGAAGGTGTAGTCACCAAGAAATTCCATCCACCTTCTCTGTCGCCTATTAAGCTCTTTCTTGTCCAACAAATACTTCAGGCTCTTATGGTTTGTGAAGATATCCACTTTCACGCCATATAAGTAATGATGCCACAGTTTAAGTGCAAATATTACTGCTGCCAACTCCAAATCATGGACGGGTTAATTTCGTTTGTGCACCTTCAACTAGCGTGAGCCGTATGCTATCACCTTCCCAAACTATAGAAGAACGCAGCCTAAGACGCTCCCTAAAGCATCACTGTAAATCTCATAACCGTCTGATCCACATGGCGTGGTCAACATAGGCACCGTGGTCAAACGACTCTTTAGCTCTTCAAAAGCTCGTGCGCACTCGGGCGACCAAACGAACTTCCTATCCTTCCTCGTCAGTGTGGTGAGAGGCAAGGCTATCCGTGAGAAGTTCTCTACGAAGTGTCTATAGTAGCCCGCAAGTCCAAGAAAGCTCCTGACTTCTGCTACTGTAGAGAGAACAGGCCACTCCTATATCGCAACGATCTTAGACGGATCCACCGCAATGCCCTCTCCGCTAACCATATGGCCAAGGAAAGCCACCGACGAGAGACAAAACTCACACTTAGAGAATTTGGCGTAGAGCTTGTTCTTTTTCAGGGTGTGCAACACCATCCACAAATGATTTGCATGATCTTCTTTGGATTGGGAATATACAAGGATATCGTCAATAAAGACGATCACAAAGAGATCCAAGTATTCTCTAAATGTTCGATGCATTAGGTCCATAAATACCGATGGCGCATTAGACAGCCCAAATGGCATTACCGTGAACTCATAGTGACCATAGCATTGCCAAATGCTATTTTAGGGATGTCACTTTCACGAACTCTCAACTGATAGTACCCTGATTTCAAATCTAGCTTGGAGTATACAACCGAGCCAACTAACTGATCAAACAAGTCGTCAATCCGTGGAATCAGATACTTGTTCTTTTCCGTTAGTTTTTTCAGTTCTTCGTAGTCAATGCATAGATGCAAGCTACCATCCTTCTTTTTCACAAAGAGAACCAGCGCGCACCAAGGGGATTGACTTGGGCGTATAAAGCCTTGCTCTAGCAATTTTTGTAACTGAACCTTCAACTCTACCATTTCTGTTAGCGCTACCCGATAAGGTGAGCGGGCCACAGGTTTCCCACCTGGCACCAGCTCGATAGCGAAGTCAATTTCCCTTTGGGAAGGTAACCCCGAAAGGTCTTTTGGAAACAAGTCAGCATACTCTGATACCACCGGTACCTCACTTATACTGGCCTTAGGTTTCACTGCCTCTACGAGTGTGAAGTATAACTCCGCACCCTTCCGAACTGCCTTAATGACTTATAGAGCGGATATCAATATACTACTTCTCCCTTGCATTCCATTGAACTTGGTCTCGTGTTCGGTATTCTGCCCTAGTGTAACTCCCTTTGAAGTGCAATCTATACAGGCATGCTGCTCTGAAAGCCAGTTCATACCAAAGATGATATCAAACTCCGATATCGGCAATACTAACGTTTCACCTTGAAATCCCGACTTCCTATCTTTACCTCAACACAACAAGATTTATCCGCACACATCAAACATCCATTAGGTAGTAACACGTTCATACGGTCTGTCGTGGTCTGTATAGGCACCCCGATCCGTAAGAGGAAATCTTCAGACAGGAACGAATGTGAAGCACCTGTATGAAACAGAGCTCGTGCTGGATTGTCCCGTATAAGGACAAAACCTATAACACCAAGGTTATAACAAGTACAGTACAAAGCACAAAGCACACGTACATGTATAGCACAAAGTACATAGTAAAACTATAAAGCACTCGCACCTGTGATGACATGGCCTGCTTGATGGCCTCCTGTTGTCCAAGGTTTTAAACTCGGGGCTGCACCTACGATGCAGAAGACTCCACCACAGCCTTCCCCTTTTCTGCATATGATGCACCTGACTTCTTCTCGCCCATTGGAGGGCCAACTCAATAATCCCGAGCAAAGTGTCCGGGCTTGCCACACGTGTAGCAAGTATGAGGGTTTGAACTAGTAGACACCTCCGAAACAGCTATTGAAGGAGTTTGTCCAGCAGATTTGGACTTCTTTCCCCATTTCCTTTGGTACCCAAACTTCTCCTGACGCGGCGGCTTGATCTCTGGCTTTGTAACAGCCAAGTTCCCTTTGTCTTGTCCTCTTTTCATATCCGCCTCCAAAGACCGAGCTGTACAGATCAAGGCTTGAAACCCCTGGCTCATAGAACTCGAGAGCAAATATCAAAGCTCATCCTGTAAGCCCCAATAGAACTGACTGGTCTTCCGCTCTTCTTCAGCGAAGATAGCACCCGCATAACGTCATATCCGTGTAAATTCCCGAAGATAGTCGTCAACATTATGCTCTCCTTGAGTTAACCGTTGGAACTCCATTTCCATAGCAATTCTCTGGTGTATCGACAGATGTTTTGCTAGAAACAGCCGAGAGAAATCTTCCATCGAGACTCCCGTCAACTGTCTGCCTGCCAAGTGGTGCAGTTCCACCTCATCCCACCATAGCCGAGCCTCTCCCTCGAGTAAGAAAGTGGCTAACGCAACTTTTTGTTCCTCCTCAACTCTGATCGCTGTCAAGACTCGCTTAATCCTTGCGAGCCAATCCTTTGCTTGGGATAGAGAACCTGCCCCAGTAAACGTGGGAGGATTGAAGCTCATGAACAGCTTCAACTGTTGATTTGCTGTTCGTGGATCAACCACAACTGCCACCAGTTCATGCCTTAACTCAGCATGCGCTGGCTCCACTGCAGGCCGAGACTGCCCAGCTTGCTGCGCATTCATCACAGCGAGTACTGTCTCCGTAATCATCCGTACAGTTTGAACTGATGGATGAGGTGTAGGCACCTCAACTGGTGTCACACTTTCCACTGAATTGTGAGGTTCTGACTGACCCGCAACACTTCTGGTCACCTATATGTGTAGAAACACACTTTAGCGACCAATCAAACGACAAACAATACAAAAGAAACACACAGGTTCAGCAAACAAGTGCATTTTCATTCCTAAGTGGACATTCTTGAGTTCATGTTAGGTGTTAAAATGGCAGCACTGACACGTGTTGGGCCCATAACCCACAGGCCGGAGGATCGAAACCTCCCTCTGATACCAAATTGTAACACCTCTAACCGTCACATGCAATATAATAGAGGGTCCGGACGGGGTCCCACACCATATTTTACAAACAGGCTGAGCAGTTACTCAATAATATCAAAGACCAACAAACCTTAACACAGAGCATTCTAACGGAAACTTCATGGTTGAAAACTTGAACTCAAGAATCACAAAGAGTGTCCACTATACAGGAAAATAGGAACGTATACAACATCGTTTGGCCGTAAGGCCTTACAGATTTCTCTTAACAAAAGGTGTGGTTTACAAACATCGGCGCGCAGGCCGGCCACACATGAACAAGAGTAAACAAAACAAGCCTTCAAGGGCAACAGTGCAACATGGGCTTTAACCCGCTATTTCCCGCTCGGGCCAGCACCACCTACAAAGAAGCAATCCACCAAGCTGTGGAAAACAGGGCGACGGTCAGCATTCAGCTGACCAATTATAACGACCCTGCCCCTGGCATGGGGCAGCAAAATTCCTTCCCTACAAAGCAATTCACACAACATTCACATAGCATATATGTATCACTATCCACCAAGGACGTACACAAATGCACAAGTCAATATATATCAGAACCGCCGGCCCGACGGCCCGACGGCCCGACGATCCGTGCACTCAGGGCACATTGCTGGTGTACCGAATACCAGATCACACCACCGTTCAGAGGTCCTAGACACAACAGTTCATTATGAGCATTCCTAGTCTTTATGGCACGCAGGCCAAAGACTCTCGCTATGTGATCCTAACAGGGCCTTACGCACCCAAGGTTAGACAACCATAACACGGGTACAGATCCGCTTTGCCCGTAGCTCATAATCGTCAGTTGTCACACCAGACCAACATGGGTACAACTTCACCTTGCCCGTTCGCCACCAAGGCCTTTCTAGTTGCAGCCTAACGGCTCAACTTCGTACATACTGGCACTCACGGCCAAAGGGATTGCGCACCAAGCACCAACCCTCAACAATTTTCATGGACTTCTTCCAGTACTTCCTGCTGCACCAAGCTGTAGTTATCCACTGAGGACTCCATACAAACAACCAATGTACAGGGAGTCTCCTCCGATTTGCAAACAAAGCATCACCAATCCAGACCAATATGTCCGGATGGGCTTCACACAACATGCCTAACTGTACTACTCACTTCTGGTTCTAATGCAAATAAACAAGGGATGAACCACCAATCCAAGGGGAATCACTTCGCCATCCACCGTTTGGTGGAGGATTCCTATGCAGATGCAGGAATTAAGGACTTTGAAAGTGAGGGTAAGATCTACCATTACTCTAGAGGGGGGGGGGTGAATAGAGTATTTTAAAATAATTTTGCAAATTAAAAACTAATTGGCAGTGGAAGACTTAATTTAATTATAGTGTATTGTGCTTGCAGTAAACAAAATAAAGTAAAGCAAGAAAGCTAATTCACAGCACACAGCAAATAAAACACAAACAACCAGAAGACACAAGGAGCTATAGTGGTTCCCCAATCAACCTGGGTACATCTTCTCTTCTACCACCCTAGGTAGGAATCCACTGCAGGATGAGTTGATCAGGTGTCCTGGGCACCAATGAGCTTTTGATAAGGTGCTCAAAAACCAAACCAGATTTTTTGATCAGGTGTCTTGCCACCACTGAGTTTTTACAAGGTCTCAGAAACCAAACACAAAACTTTTGAAGGGAGTTCTGTATAACCCTTTTACAGCAAAAGAAAATGAAAAGAGTTGGAGGTGTTCTTCTCTATTAACAATCAAAGAGAAGACTAGTGGATTTGTTGATGTTAAAGCTCCCCCTGAGATTAGCAGTAGGTCAGGAGAAGAAGCTTTGCACAGTGTGATAGGCCTTCAGTAAGTTGAGATCTCCAGCAATTGATAATTTCAGCAAAAGCTAAAATGTGTTGTTTCTGGAGTCTTTGATTGATAAAGCCTGGAAAACTTGAATCAGAGAAGAGATCTGAAAGAGTAGAAGGGATTCTTCTCTGTGTGTTGATCTCCTTCTCTGTTCTATTGCTTGTGTTCTGTAAAAACTCTAACTATATAATCCTGTAGAATTCTTGAGAGATATTCTTCTTGGTTATCTGTCTCTATTGTCTGTAATGATATTATGAAATCCAATCTCATAGATAGTTGTTAGCCAGTCATAAATGACTCCCTTAATTGATAGCTTCCTCTGGAGGAAAGTCCTAAGAAACATTCCCTTCCAGTCTCCTTGAAACTTGCTCCAGATTGATTGAAACGGCCACAAAATATTCTGCATTAAATGCTGGATATGGAAGATATTTGAATTCCATAACAGACTGATTTGAAATCCTGAAATCGTCGATCTCTCAGGAAAATCGTCGATCTAAGCTCGACTATCGTCGATCTGAGCTCAGAGATCTGGATTTTGACTTGAGACAGAAATCGTCGATCTGAGCTCGGAGATCGTCGAACCGAGTTCGACGCCTCGTCTACCTGAGCTCAGAGATAGTCGAACTGAGTTCGACGCCTCGTTGTTCTGCACTCGACGAAATTGCTTTAGTCTTCTGCACTTGTAATCTAAACTAGGAGGTCTTGGGGGCAGCTTTCAAACCTAAGTTCTAAGACTTAGACCTATTCTAGTTGACCTTTAAAACTATACAATGAGGTCAAGATACAATCCTATGAACATAGTGATCCTTACCCAAATCAGTAATAGGATGTTCCAAAAATCTCCCCCTATTTAGGTTAGGATTACTATTTACATGATTTATAGGAATTTTAAAAGCATACAAGCAGAAATAAATACAGCATTACAGAAATGTAAATAACAGCATTGCAGAAGCATATGTATAATGACACAGCAAATTTGTTCAGAGTGAGATATATGTAGTTCAGCTTACACTAGCAGTCCTTTTCCTTGCCTTTCTTGAAAAAAATTTCCCTATTGGGGTTTTCAGCTTCTCTCTTAGATCTTCTATCATCAGCAGCACCAAGAGAAGTTTGAGATTTAGCTCTAAGAACAACTGCCTCTGGGTGCAATTCCATGTACCTTTCTGGGTCAAAGAATTTCCTGGATGAATACCTTTTAAGTTCTTGCTTTCTTTGATCAGAAAAGGTTAAAATGTTGGAAGTGTCTTTCCCTTGCTCTCTGGCTTTCCTCATCTGGTCTAAAGCAGCTAGCTCCTTCATTCTGGCTGTCCAAGAGACTGGGTTGTTCTCTGGATCTTCAAAATGTACAGGAGGTTCATATCTGTTAATAGTGTCAGAAGAAGGAGCTTTTGAGGGAACACTTTCTTTGAGCTTATAAGGGAATGGACCAGTAGTTCAATCAGTTGGGCCTTGTCCTTCCCTTTGATAAGATTGCTGTCTGGACTGTCCTCTTGAATACACTCTATAATCTCTTTGATTTCCTCTGTATTGACCTCTTCTTGACTGATAGCCTCTTTGCTGATGTCCTCTGGATTGAGATCTTTCTTGAAACTGAGAGGAACTTTGAGATGAAGTATGAGAGGTTTGATGAGCTGAACTTCCACCAGATCCTGCACCTGGAGAAGGAGGAGGAGGAGGAGGATTATAATGAGATATGCCTTGGTCATATTTTCTTCTCTTCCTCATAGCCTTCAACTGGTTCTTAGAAAATTGCATCCAATATTCAGTAATAGGACAATCATGCAATATATAGTAAGGAATGTCATTATCAAAAGTGGCTTTCTTTACAGGAACTCTCTTCATTGCTTTACTTCTAGTTTTCCTCTTCCTTGCAATAGTTGCAGAGGAATCATCTGAATCTATCTTGAATTCATCACTATCAGAGCTCTGGGGCTCATCATACATAGCATTTATTTGCTTGTAAGCTGCCTTGGTAGGAGAATCAGGAGCAGAAGCAGTAACAGCAGCAGCAGCAATAATAGAAACAACACTAGAGGCAGCAGTAGTAACAATAGAAAAAACAACAGAGGCATCTGAAACAACAATATTCACAAAAGCAGACTCAGCAGGCTCTGAAGCAATAGCCTCTGTGATCATCACATCATTATCATCAAAAGCAACAGCAGCAGGAACTTCCACAACCTTAATTGAATCAATGTATGATTGGATCAAGCTGGGATCACAGATAGTAACAGGCACAATGGCCTTAGAAAGATCTTCAGCATCTGGAACTGGAACTGGAAGATATCTGCTATAAAGAACATCAAAAGCTAAAAGCAGGAACCTGAAAGATGGGACTGGGGCTGGAGCTGGAAGATCTGGCACTTCTTCTCAACTAAGCATGAAGTATGGATCTTCAGCAGGTAGCATGACTACTTCATTGGGCATCTCCCCTTGCCTAGATTCAGTAGAAACTGGATCAAGGCACTCCAAAGAAGGGATTGCCTGAGGAAGATGGGAAGAAGATAGCCTTGCAGAGAAATCATCTATAGATTTTAGTAGAGGAGCCAAGGAGGTATCCAGCAAGAGTGTTAGCCTGGGAGCTAACATCTCATATAATCTATCAGTAAGAGCAGGAACATCTACTTGCTCAAGGGAGGCTTGAGTAGAGGTAGAGAAGAAAGTTTCAGAAGTTGATGTAGTTGGTGAAGCTGCAGAAATGTGTGGAGTTGATGTTGATGGATGGGGTATGGATGGTTCAGATATAGGTATGGTGGTGAAGGATGTAACTGGGATGGTAACTGATGGTATGACTGAGGTTATGGATGAGGTGAATGAGGGCTGAGCTAAGATGTCTTGAAGTAGCTGTTGGTAGGAGGTGGAAGAAGATGGAAGATCTTGTGGAGATGAATGAGAATCATCCATATAAGAGTCATCTATGAGGTTGAATGATGGAAAATGGATGGATGAGTCAAGGTCAAGAGGGGGATAGTAATGAAGTGGATGAAATTATTCTTGAAGAGTGGCTGGTGGAGGTGTAGAGATTGTAGGTGAGGAAATTGAGATGAGAGAAGATGAAATTGAGATGGGAGATGAAATGGTTGAGGAAACTGGAGGTGGAGATGGTGGAGATGAGGAGGAGGAAGAAGGAAAATCTTCTAAAGGGGCAGTTGCTTGAGGAGAAGTGACTGTCACTGTCCTGGTGCCTGAAGTAGTGTGAGTTGTAGAACCCCTGCTGGGTTTAGCAATCTGCCTATCCCATTTTCCAAAGAGAGCACAAGATAGTCTCTTGGAAGCATTTATATGCACGCCATTTGATACTAGCAGTTGGGGGCATTTGTTGTGCAAAACAAACCTACTATTTTTCCAAAATTAACAAAATTCTTGTTGATTTTCTTCTTAATCAGATCAAAGAAAATCTCTCCCCAGTTAAGGTGTTTCTTATCTACAATAGCAGCCATTAGGCAAAACTGATGTCTAGAAATAGTATCATAGGCAGAATGTTTTGCTAAAATGACTTTGCCCACTACATCAGCTAGAAATCTGTACTCTACTGAAAGATTTTTCTTAAGTAATTTATTAGGGTTTGTTGTTGTATGTCCCATTCTATCCAGCATATTAGAAAATTCTTCTCCAGACAACTCAACATTATCATGTCCAGTACTTAGTTGAAATACCTCTGTCAAAATTGCAGGAGTGAGGGATACCTGGGTTCCTGAAATAGTCCCGACAACTGTATTCTGATCCAGGTTGTGGGTTGTGTATACCCATTCCTTGATTTTGTCGGCAGCCAGATTCATCCTTGAGGTCATGATGGTGACCAACTGTTGTTCTTTGAATAATTCTAGAATGTCCTTGAAAATCTGATCACTGCCTTCAAATGAATCCATATCTATATCAAAACCTGTATCAAATTTCATCGCGGCTAAAACAGCAACTAAAACGGCCATGATTTTCCTGCAAAGAAAAACCAAACAAGACCAAGTGTAGAGGGGTTTGGAGGGAAAGAAAGCTCTGCATAAGGTATGAATACGCAAAAGAGAACGATGGCCAAAAAAAAATGATTTTATATCAGGGTTCGACGCTGAAAAGGAAAGATCGTTGAACTCAGTTCGACGATCTGGGCTTCTAAAGGAATCTGAAAGGTCTTCAACATCGTCGATCTCCATTCGACGATATTGGAGAGCGTCGAGCTTCGTTCGACGATCTCTGACCGGAAAGAGATAGCCTAGCACTATCTAGAAAAGCTGAGCTCCGTTCGACGATTTCATGAGAACGTCGGTCTCCGTTCGACGATCTTTGGGAAAAACGTCGAGCGCAGTTCAGAGTTAAGAAAGAACATATAGACACTAGAAAAATCAAGTTTTTAGCCTAGTCTTTGTCAATTTTAAGGTTTTAAAAATCTTGGATCTTAATTTAGACTTCCTCAATCTAACATTCCTAACTGATTCAGGAAAAATGTGTGTTTCTTTTCATCCAAGGGTTTGGTAAAAAATATCTCGCCTTTGCAAATCAGTTGGGATATATTGAAGTTCAATTTTATTCTTTTCAACATTATCTCTTAGGAAGTGATGCCTAATTTCTATATGTTTTGTCCTACTATAGAGGACTGGATTTTGGGCTATAGAAATAGCACTGGTGTTATCACAAAAGATTTTTGACTTATCTAAGTTATAACCATAGTCTAGGAGCTGATTTTGAATCCACAATATCTGTGAGTAACAACTACCTGCTGTCATGTATTCAGCTTCAGCAGTTGATGTGGACACAGATGTTTGTTTCTTACAAAACCAGGAGACAAGTCTGTCACCAATAAACTGACAAGTTCCACTGGTGCTTTTCCTGTCTACTCTACATCCAGCATAATCAGCATCTGAAAATCCAGTTAATTCAAATCCTGAATCTTTTGGATACCAGAGACCTAGATTTGGACAACTTTTCACATACCTAAGAATCCTTTTGACTAATGTTAGGTGTGACTCTCTAGTGCTTACTTGGAATCTAACACAGATGCATGTAGCAAACATTATATCAGGTCTACTAGCTGTAAGATACAATAAAGAGCCAATCATTTCTCTATATGTTGTCTGATCAACAGGTTTCCCATGTTCATCATCATCTAATACAACATTAGTAGGCATAAGTGTTTTCATAGATGATGCTTCAGACATACCAAATTTCTTAACCAACCCTTTTGCATACTTGGTTTGAGAAATGAATATGCCATCAGCATGCTGTTTGACTTGCAATCCTAGAAAGAAGGAAAGCTCACCCATGCTACTCATTTCAAATTTTGAATGCATTAGGTTGGAAAACCTCTTGCATAAGTTTGAATCAGTAGATCCAAAGATAATGTCATCTACATAAATTTGTACTAGTAGGATATTGGACCTATGGGTTCTAATGAAAAGAGTTTGGTCTACTTTACCCCTTTTAAAATCATTTTCCAAAAGAAAGTATGCTAAGGTCTCATACCATGCTCTAGGAGCTTGCTTGAGACCATATAATGCTTTATGCAATTTAAAAACATGATCAGGATGAGTAGGAGAGATAAAACCTGGGGGTTGTCTGACATAGACTTCTTCCTTGATATATCCATTTAAGAATGCACTCTTCACATCCATTTGATAAACTTTGAATCTCTTGTGAGCTGCATAGGCTAGGAATATTCTTATGACCTCTAACCTTGCAACTGGTGCAAAGGTCTGGTCATAATCTATTCCTTCTTCTTGAGAGTATCCTTATGTAACTAGCCTTGCCTTGTTCCTTACAATAATGCCTTGATCATCTAGTTTGTTCCTGAATACCCATTTTGTTCCAACAATGGGATGATCCTTTGGCCTTGGCACTAGATCCCAAACCTTGTTTCTTTCAAATTGATTTAACTCCTCTTGCATTGCAATGATCCAGTGTGGATCTTGTTCTGCATCTTGTATGGATTGAGGCTCAATTTGAGAAAGAAAGCAGGTGTGCATCAGGTTTTGGTTGACCTGATTTTTGGTTTGCACACCAGCTGAGATGTCTCCAATCACTTGGGAGATTGGATGATCTCTTGATGTTACTAAATCAACAGGGGTGTTGATTGTTCACCAACCTGTGTTGTTATTTCCTCTTGTGGAATAATAACTGGCTCTTCAATGTGATTATCACCAGGATGTTGAATGTCTTCTTCATCTTCACTGCTTTCACCTTTTTGTTGGATAGGTGAAGGTGTTGTATCCTCTTCAATGATGCTTAACCTATTCAAATTCTCTGAAAGAGAATGTACCTGCAAAGGTTCTATGGTAGAAGTGTCCTTCTCCTTGTAAGACATGTTAGTTTCATCAAAAGACACATGTATAGATTCTTCAATTTTAAGAGATGATTTGTTATATACCCTATAAGTCTTACTGATCATGGAGTATCCCAGAAACACTCCTTCATCAGCTTTGGCTTGAAATTTTGCTATATATTTCTTGTCATTATTATGTATGTAACAAATACAACCAAAAATTCTGAAATAGTCTACTTTAGGTTTCTTCCCTTTGAGTAATTCATAGGGAGTCTTGCCCTTCAGCTTATGTATCAAACTTCTATTCAACACATAGTTTAAGGTGTTCACTGCCTCTGCCCAAAAGGATAGAGGAAGGTGAGCATCTGTCAACAATGTAGTAGCAGATTCAATAAGGGTTCTATTTTTCCTTTCAGCTATCCCATTTTGTTGAGGAGTTTTAGGAGTTGAGAAAGTGTGCCTGATCCCTTCACTCTGACAAAACTCTTGCAAAAGAAGAGAATCAAACTCTGTCCCATGATCACTTCTGATCAGGGCAATGTGAGTATTGAACTCAATCTGTATGCATTTGAGAAACTCTGTCAAACACTTAAAGTTATCAGACTTCTTCCTCAGAAAGAACACCCATGTGAATCTAGAGAAGTCATCTACAACTACTAAAGTGTAAGATTTCCCTCCTAGACTTTGTACTGTAATGGGTCCAAATAGATCCATGTGTAACAGATACAAAATCCTAGGTGAATCACTATTATTAAGTGACTTAAAGCTATTTTTAGTTTGCTTGCCTAATTGACAAGCCCTGCAAAGTCCTTCCTTCTTGTAGGGGCCAGAAGGTAGTCCTCTAACAAGGTTGTCCTTGGATAGCCTAGCAATGGTTCTAAGGTTTACATGTCCTAATCTCTTATGTCATAGCTCATTTTGTTTACTAACAGAATTGAACAAACAGATATCTACCTTAGTTGATTGAAAATCTACAAGATAGATGTTACCTTTCCTTTTACCTGTCAACACAGTTGTGTTGTCCTCATATTTGATTTTGCATGAAGATTTGTTGAAAGTCACCTGGTAGCCTTCATCACACAGTTGATTGATGCTGATTAAGTTGTGCTTCAGTCCTTCCACATAGGTCACCTTCTTGAATGTGACTGACCTTATCTGGACTGCACCATATCCCTTGGTCTGTCCAAAGTTTGAGTCTCCAAATATGACCTTGGGGCCAAGCTTGGCTTTGATGGATGTAAGATTATCCTTGCTCCCTGTCATGTGCTTTGAGCACCCACTATCCAGATACCATTGCTGGTTTATTGTTGGATAGGTCTTCACCTGCATATATAACAATTTATTTGTTTTTGACCCAGTTTACCTTGGGTCTAGGTTGATAACCTTTAAAATCTGAAATAAGAGACATCCCTGGTTGACTCTTATAGCCTTCAGGATGATATCTCCTATGAGGTATTATCCATTCATCATAAGGGTTGAAGCCTTGGGATGTAGGACCTCTAGAATTGAATTTTGACTTACCATTAAAAGATTATTCAAAGCTCTGATCTCTGTTCGACGATCTCTGAGCTGAGTTCGACAATCTTGGGTCAGATCGTCGAGCTCCGTTCGAGGATTGACTTTTCCTGAGTTCAGAGTTCAGAGATCGTCGATCTGAGTTCGACGATTCAGCATGAAAATGCTGAGCTCTGTTCGAAGATTGTCGAGCTCTATTCGACGATATCTGTTGAACCTTATTTTTCTTAGGTATATCAGAATTCTTCCTAGCTACCTCTATAACTCCCTTTCCTTTATCTGAGATAAATTTGATTGGGGTTGTTAATACTATAGGTTGGCTGGATGAAGCACCCAAGCCCAGTGTACTGTTAAGTCTTAAATTCATTGTGCTTGTGATGTCCATCAGTCTGATGCTTCTCCCATTGAGGGATTCTTCAAACTTCTTTGCCTCAGATAGTTCGCTTTTCAGTGAAGCTATCTGCTCCCTACAACATTCTAACTCCTCAGAGAGTTTGAGGTTATTTGATTTTAAGGTGCTGTGTTCAGACAATTGGTTTCTGAGAGAGATAATCTCTTTCTCAGACTTGAGTAGGTCTAAACATAGTGCCTTAAACTCAAATTTAAAGTTCTCTGAATTAAAATCAAAAGAGTCTATTACCTCATCTTCTTCAGGTTCAGATTCAGATCCTGACTCTTGTTCTGCACTTGAATTGTGTTGAGAGGCATTGATAGCCATCATGCAGAAGTCCTTCTCTTGGGCGTCATCTTTATCATCACTTGAGCTTGATGAAGTATCTGATTCTTCTTCAGTCTCACTCCAGGTCTCAGCTACAAATCCTTTCCTGGTATGCTTGTTCTTGCTACAGGAGGAATTGTCATAGTTGTTTCTCCTGGAGTCTTTGTCTCTTCTCCTTTCTCTCTTATCTTTCTTGTCCTTGTTTTGGTTCTCTGGACAGTCAGGCACAATGTGGCCTGGTTTCCTGCATCCAAAACAGATAATCTCTTTATTACTGGATTTGTCATACCTTGGCTTTTTATGGCCTCTGGATGACCTTTTCCTGAAGTCTTTTCTAGCCATCTTGTAGAATCTTTTGGCTAGTAGGCTCATTAGCTCTTCATTGTCTGTGGCCTTGTCTTCAGGCTGTTCTTCTATAGCTTTAAAAGCAATTGTCTTCTCCTTCCTTGTTGCTGGAGAAGCTGTCTTTTGCTCTTCCTCTCTATTTTTGATGAGCAACTCATAAGACTTGAGCTTGCCCAATAGAGCTTCAGTGGTGATCTCATTCAAGCTTCTGGCATCCTTGATTGGCCAGATCCTTGAGTCCCAAGTGCTTGGGAAGCACATTATGATCTTATCATTGAGTTTAGTCAGTGAGATCTCCTTGTCCAAAGTTTTTAATTCACTAACAATCAGACTGAGTCTGTTATACATGTCAGCTACTGACTAAGTTTCTCCCTTCTTGAAGTTCTCATACTGGGTTATGAGATGAGATCTTCTGTCCTTTCTCTCATCAGCAGATCCTGACACAAGCTCAGATAGCTTGTCCCAGATTTCCTTTGCTGAGTTGCATTCAACTACTTTCTGAAATATATCATCAGACATTGTCTGAGCCAATATATTCATTGCCTTTGCATCAACAACTTTCCACTTCTTGATGTCTGCATCTGTTCTGAAGGGGGTGGAACAGCATTTGTACTTGTGGTTTCTAGAGGTCTTGGACACACTGTCAAAACAGAATTGAAGATATCCTCATCAATAGAATTCATGTATAATTTAATCCTTGTCTTCCAAAGTGCAAACTTAGAAAGATTGCACACTGGAGGTCTGGTGCTTGCATAGTCTTTGTTTTGTGCCATGGATTTATATTAAAAAAATAATAATAGAAATAACAACCCTCTATTAAAGGTTGATCTTATCAGAGATCTTTTGGTTCAGGTGTTAGCCTGTAAAAACAACCAACCTAGTGATGGTTTAGTTGTTATATAACCAACCTCCCTCTAATACCAATTGAAAGTGAGGGTAAGATCTACCTTTACTCTAGAGGAGGGGGTGAATAGAGTATTTTAAAATAATTTTGCAAATTAAAAACTAATTGGCAGTGGAAGACTTAATTTAATTATAGTGTATTGTGCTTGCAGTAAACAAAATAAAGAAAGCAAGAAAGCTAATTCATGGCACACAACAAATAAAACACAAACATCCAGAAGACACAAGGAGCTATAGTAGTTCCCCAATCAACCTGGGTACATCCACTCTTTTACCACCCTAGGTAGGAATCCACTGCAGGATGAGTTGATCAGGTGTCCTGGGCACCAATGAGCTTTTGATAAGGTGCTCAAAAACCAAACCAGATTTTTTGATAAGGTATCTGCCACCATTGAGTTTTGACAAGGTCTCAGAAACCAAACACAAAACTTTTGAAGGGAGTTCTGTATAACCCTTTTACAGCAAAAGAAAATGAAAAGAGTTGGAGGTGTTCTTCTCTGTCAACAATCAAAGAGAAGACTAGTGGATTTGTTGATGTCAAAGCTCCCCCCTGAGATTAGCAGTAGGTCAGGAGAAGAAGCTTTGCACAGGGTGATAGGCCTTCAGTAAGTTGAGATCTCCAACAATTGGTAATTTCAGCAAAAGCTAAAATGTGTTGTGTCTGGAGTCTTTGATTGATGAAGCCTGGAAAACTTGAATCAGAGAAGAGATCTGAAAGAGTAGAATGGATTCTTCTCTGTGTGTTGATCTCCTTCTCTGTTCTATTGCTTGTGTTCTGTAAAAACTCTAACTGTATAATCCTGTAGAATTCTTGAGAGATGTTCTTCTTGGTTATCTGTCTCTATTGTCTGTAATGATATTATGAAATCCAATCTCATAGATAGTCGTTAGCCAGTCATAAATGACTCCCTTAATTGATAGCTGTCTCTGGAGGAAAGTCCTAAGAAACATTCCCTTTAAGTCTCCTTGAAACTTCTTCCAGATTGATTGAAATGGCTACAAAATATTCTGCATTAAATGCTTGATATGGAAGATATTTGAATTCCATAACATACTGATTTGAAATCCTGAAATCGTCGATCTCTCAGGAAAATCGTCGATCTGAGCTCGACTATCGTCGATCTGAGCTCAGAGATCTGGATTTTGACTTGAGACAAAAATCGTCGATCTGAGCTCGGAGATCGTCGAACCGAGTTCGACGCCTCGTCGACCTGAGCTCAGAGATAGTCATATACTACGGACATACCAGTAGGTCCGGCCGGGACCCGACGTCATATACTACGGACAGACCGATTGGTTACTTATTGAAACCACTCAACCAATCACAACGTCCTACACAGAGCACCTAGCGGAAGCAAATTATTAAGTTGCACTGATAAAAGAACCTAGCTAAGCATGAATGTCCACTACAATAAACCCATAGAAATGTATAATACACAAAATATTGGCCTTATGGCCTTACAAAAGTTTGCTCAGTAATAATGTCTTCCAAACCTCGGCACGCAGGCCGGTCATACATGAGAATAACAGAAAACACTCAAAAATTAGACCTTCGAGGGCCGGCACAGCAACTTAGGCTTTAGCCCGCTATTTACCGCTCGGCTCCGCAGCACCTGCAAGCAACAATCCACCGCACGGTGGTAAACAAAAGCAACGGTCAGCTATGCTAACCAAATTATAACGATTCTGCCTCCAAACTCGAGGCGGCAAAGCTTCTTCCCTGCACTTGTTAGCCTAGCCAGTCACATAGAGAATAAGCACGACATCACAGGTGCAGGCTCACACGGCCACACACCCCGTGCTCTCAGGGCACTTACTCGGTGAACCCGGTCGTAACTGTGGTCTCACCACCATCCCTTAGACGACGAATCTCGTGAGCATTTTAGTCTTTCCGGTCTAAGCCTAAGACTCACACGACCATGCCAATGGCCAGTCTCTTTTTCAGATATCTGTCACCAAACTGCATAGCCCGGGTCCGCATCCACTTGCCCGTTGCTCACACCGCATAGTCATATTAAGACGTACGCGCGGGCTAAGCTTCTCCCAGATCCCAAAATTCGATCGCACAAGAACATAACCTAGTTATGTTCATGGTTGGCTCCCAGGACACCAAGATGGCAGAAATGCGTTTCCGCCCAGTTTTCCTGGTGCCCCTTAGGGTTAATCCCCAAAGATCCCTGCTGCAATCTACCCCATAGAAACCCGAAAACAACAAATGGCACGGAGTCTTCCAAGGCTACTATGCAATGCACAACACCGATCCAGACTAACTTGTCTGCGTAGGCTTCACACATCATGCCTATGTCCGTACTACGATTTCGGACTCTAACAAGGGGGACTTTACATATCTACCCCAAGGAACACCGCAAACTCACCGCATACTCGCGGGAGAGGGTTTTCCCATGCAAAGGAAAAGAGGACTTCACATGTCCTAGGATGAGAATCGTTACCCTAGTGTTCTTCCTTGGTGCCATGGAAATCTATGCAGGTGAAAAGCACTGCAATCTCCTTGCCTCCGCGGATCCGAAGTTGGGTCGCGATTTGGAGCTCCGAAGCTCCGCCGGTGACCGAATCTAGCCCTTCTTCCTCCTCCTTGCTCTCTCCTCTCTCTAGCTTTAGAAAGAGAACCACTCCGGAGAAATGAGGGTTTCTAAACCCTATTCCCGGGTTTAAATCCTCAGACCCAACCCCCAGCCATCGGATCCCATAACAAAGAAACGAACGGCCACGATCGAGGCCTGAAATACAAAAACAGGGCCGAACACGGGTTGCAATACGGCCGTGTGCATGGCCGTGTCACTCATTCGCCGTCACCATAAATTCCTGACCAGAACACGGCCTCTGATACGGCCACCGACACGCCATTATCACATGTGACACGCCTGTGTCAGGGCCCGTGTCACGGCCCGTGTGCAAAATCCACGATTCCCCCGAGAATGACACGACTATGTGACACGCCCGTGTGCTAGACACGCCCTGGGACACGCCCGTGTCCCAGGCCGTGTAATCTCCTTAGCACAAAACCACAACCTGCCCGAGCAGGACACGCCCTGGGACACGCCCGTGTCCCAGGCCGTGTGCCTACACCCGACGATCGCTGATCGCCAAAACGTCGACCACGCGACCCGTGGTCGAACACGCCCGTGACATGCCCTGGGACATGCCCGTGTCCCAGGCCGTGTCACCTGCTCCAAGTCCCAGACTTGGCTTAAAAAGTCACTCGTCCCTCTTTTGAGTTTTGGGGTGTTACAACTCTCTCCCTCTTAAAATAATTTCGCCCACGAAATTACTAAAGGAAAGAAAACGGAAAAATTTAAGCGGTACCTGAGCGGAATAACTCCGGGTACTCCTCCAGCATGGTTTGCTCCCGTTCCCAAGAGAGCTCCTCCCGACCGCAATTGTCCCACCGGACCTTGACCATTAAGATCTCATTGTTACATAGTCGCTTGACCTCAAAGTCCTCAATACGAATGGGCTTGACCTTAGTCGTCAACCCTTCGTCCACCGGCACTTGATCCACTGCGATCACCTGCGAAGGCTCTTGCATCGCCTTCCGCAACACTGAGATGTGGAATACATCGTGTAGTTCACTCAACTCCACCAATAGCTTCAAACGATAAGGCGCTTTGCCGACCTGCTCCAGAATCTCAAAGGGTCCAAGGTATCTTGGGCTCAGCTTCTTCAAGCGTCTCACCCGCGAAACATCCTTGAACGGATTTATCTTCAAGTACACCCAATCGCCGACCGCGAACTCCACGTTTCGGTGCTTGGCATTGTAGTACTTAGCTTGCCTGTCCAGAGCGATCAGCAAACGCTCTCGAATGATCCGCACCAAAGAAGTAGCACTCTCCACCTCCTGCTTCTTGTACAACCTTGCCTCACCCGTTTCTAGCCACGATAACGACGTGCGACACTTCCTACCATACAGAGCCTCGAAGGGCGCCATTTGAATACTCGCCTGGTAGCTTTTGTTGTACGCAAACTCCACCAAATATAGGTGGTCTTCCCAATGCTTTCCGAAGTCTAGAACACA
Source organism: Platanthera zijinensis (assembly GCA_039513925.1). Lineage (NCBI taxonomy): Eukaryota > Viridiplantae > Streptophyta > Magnoliopsida > Asparagales > Orchidaceae > Platanthera > Platanthera zijinensis. Next base: position 171,974,618 of record CM077093.1, on the reverse strand, counting down.
CATGCGGAGCATGTCTTCCATAGTTCTGTTGACCCTCTCGGTCTTCCCATCCATCTGCGGATGGAAGGCTGTGCTGAACTTCAATTTAGTCCCCAGCATCTATTGCACCAACCTCCAATCATTGGACGTAAAACGCTCATCGCGATCACTCACGATGCTGCGAGGCACACCGTGCAATCTGACTATATTATCCACATATAGTTTCACAAGTCTCTCCACAGAATCATCCTTCCTATGCGGAATAAAGTGTGACTCCTTTGTTAACCGGTCTACGATCACCCAGATGGCGTCGTTCCCTTTCTGCGACCTTGGCAAGCCATGCACAAAGTCCATCGATATGTCGTCGAACTTCAATTCCGGAATAGGCAAGGATTTCAAGAATCCTACAGGCTTTTGGCACTCCGCCTTTACCAAGGCGCAGGTTTGACACTTAGCCACAAACAGTGCCACATCCTTCTTGAGCCCTTGCCACCAAAACAACTTCTTTAGGTCCCGGTACATCTTCGTGCTCCCTGGGTGGATTGAGTACTTGGTATTATGAGCCTCGTACATAAACTCCGCCCGTAGATTTCCCCCGCTTGGGACGCACAAACGATGGTCCTTCCTTAATAGCCCATCTTCAACCGAAAACTTGGAATTTGACCCATCCAATGCGGCATCCATAAGCTCTTTCATGCTACCATCCAACTCCAATGCCTGCCAAACACGATCAGCCAGGCCATACTGAACTTTCGTCCAGTTCAACAATGCTTTAGCGCTAGACTGCTTGTCCACGCAACATATCTCCAACTCCACCAACTCCTGAACTAGCCTCTCATCATGCACCGACAAACAGCTGGCTTGGGCGGGAACCCTGCGACTCAACGCATCCGCAACTACATTGCCCTTCCCGGGTACGTAATGAATCTTGAACGTATAGTCCCCCAGGAACTCCATCCATCTCCGCTGCCACATGTTCAGATCCTTCTGATCCAACAGGTACTTTAGGCTCTTATGGTCGGTATAAATATCGACCTTTACGCCGTACAAATAATGTCTCCACAGCTTAAGCGCAAATATCACGGCCGCCAACTCCAAGTCGTGGACTGGATAATTCCTTTCATGCACCTTCAGCTGACGCGATCCATACGCAATAACATTTCCATGCTGCAGCATCACACAGCCCAAACCACTACCTGAGGCATCACTATAAATTTCGAAGCTCTCGGTCCCACTCGGCGAACTTAGCACTGACGCCGTGGTCAACCGTCCCTTCAGCTCCTCAAACGCTTGTACACACTCCTGTGTCCACAAGAACTTCTGATCCTTCCTTATCAACTTCGTGAGAGGTAATGCTATCCGCGAGAAGTTCGCAACGAAGCGCCTGTAATAGCCGGCAAGCCCAAGGAAACTACGGACTTCCGCTACAAAAGATAACACAGGCCACTCCCGTATCGCAACAATCTTTGCCGGATCCACCGCTATACCTTCCCCACTAACAATATGACCAAAGAATGCTACTGAGGGTAGCCAGAACTCGCATTTGGAGAATTTTGCATAAAGTTCATTCCTTGTCATCGTCTCCAAGACTAGATGCAGATGCTTGAAGTGATCTTCTTAGCACTGCGAGTACACCAATATGACGTCAATAAAGACGATCACAAAATGGTCTAGGTACTCTCAGAATGGCCTGTTCATCAAATCCATAAACACTGATGGCGCATTCGTCAGTCTAAACGGCATGACCGTGAACTCGAAATGCCCATACCTCGTGTTGAATGCTGTCTTCGGGATATCACACTCCCTTATCCTCAGCTGATAATACCCAGACTTCAGATCCAACTTTGAATACACTGACGATCCGACTAACTGATCAAAGAGAACATCAATCCTTGGGATTGGGTATTTATTCTTCTCCGTTAGCTTGTTCAACTCCCTGTAGTCGATACACAGCCGCAAACTCCCGTCCTTCTTTTTAACAAAAAGGACCGGTGCGCTCCAAGGTGACGAGCTTGGACGCACATACCCTTGCTCCATCAACTCTTCTAGTTGAACCTTCAACTCCGCCATCTCCTTAGGCGCCAACCAATAAAGAGAACGTGACACAGGTTTGGCACCTGGCACGAGCTCGATCGTGAAGTCGATCTCTCGCTGCGGTGGGGTTCCAGGAAGATTATCCAGGAACACATCGGGGTACTCGCAAACCACGGGGATACTACCCAAAGTGGACTTTGGCTCTACAGCCTCCAATAACGTGAAGAATAGCTCTGCGCCAGCACGAACTGCCTTTACCACCTGAAGAGCAGACATCAGCGTCTTGCTCAACCCCTTCAGTCCCGTAAACGTTGTCTTCTGCCCAACACCCAGCTTGACCTCCTTACGGTCGCAGTCGATACAAGTCTTCTGCTCCGAAAGCCAATCCATACCGAAGATAACGTCGAACTCTACTAGCGGCAACAACAACGCTAGCAAGTCGAACACTTGGCTTCCAATATGAACCTTTACGGCGCATACTCTGTCCGCACGCATCGAACACCCATTCGGCAACATCACATCCAATTTATCTTTCACCATCTAAGAAGGGACTCTGATGCGCGATAAAAAACTTTAGAACAAAAAGGAGTGTGAAGCTCCCGTATCGAATAGTGCTCATGCCGGACTATCGCCAATAAGAACAAAGCCTATGCAAACAGTATTAAGCTAACAAGCACTAGGTAACAGTATTTAAAGCTAACTTGCTATAAATTAAACCGTACCTGCCACCACGTCGACCTATTTGATGGCCTCATGCTGGCCCAAGTTTTAGACTCTCGGTTGAGTCGGAGTATAGTGGGACGCGATTGAATCCACCGCCTTGCCATTTTCTTCATAAGTGGCTCCTTGCTTTCTCTCGGACTTCGGACATCTGCTCCAACAATCGCTGGCAAAGTGCCCCGTCTTTCCGCAAGTTAAATAAGCGCACGGGGTTCGGTTGGTAGTTGCCCCCGAGGCACCTGAAGAAGGGGCTTGACCCGATGTCCTAGCCTTCTTATTCCATCTTCGAAAGCCAGACTTTGAAGTCGGCACCTTAAACTCCGGTTTCTTGCCACCGGATTCCTTCTTCGCTTGAACATTCTTCATGTCCTTTTCCAAGGACCGGGCCGAGTTGACCAAGGTCATGAAACCCTGCGCCATAGGCCCCGAAAGAAACAACCTCAAATCATCTCTTAACCCTTCATAGAAAAGGTTCGTCTTGCGCTCCTCATCGGCAAAGGTAGCGCTTGCGTATCGTCCCAAACGAGTGAACTCGTGGAGATACTCGTCCACGGTGCTTTCTCCTTGCACCAACTTTTGAAACTCGTTTTCCAACACGATCCTCTGCGTTGAGGGGAGGTATCGAGCCATAAACAACCTCGAAAATTCCTCCATAGAGACATCAGCCAACTACCTTCCCCTTAGGTGGTGTAGCTCCAGCCCTTCCCACCATAACCTCGCGTCCCCGTCCAACAAGAACGTCACAATCGTGGTCTTCTGCCACTCTTCAGTTTCCGTGTCTGTCAGCACTCTCTTGAATCTCGATATCCAATCCTCTGCCTGAGTCGGGGTTCCCGTTCCCGAGAACACTAGCGAATGGAAACCCATCACATGCTTAAGTTGTTTCTCAGTTGCACTCTAAGGCAACTCCGGCTCCACCATCACCTGTTCCACCCTCCTAGGCTCTGCCGCTTGGAGCGGTACTTGATCCATAGCAAGAGCAGGCTGCTGCACCTGCCTCGTAGGATGCGCATTGATCATTGCAAGTACAGCTTCCGCTACCAATCTAATGGTCTCGACTGAAGGAGGTGTTGCAGGCGCATCATTTGGTGCGCTGCTTGCCTCAGAACCTGGCCGTTCCGACGGTCCAGCACCACTCCTGGTCACCTATAATCGTGCAAAACACTGATAAACGACCAAACAATATTGCAAACAACAATTATAGGAACGCGCAGGTTCCTCAAACACGTGTATTTTCATTCCTAAATGGACATTCATGGGTTCTTTTCATGTTATAACGATGACGCACACACATGTGCTCACCACCCCTTAAAGTGAATTCGTCCACGAATTCATTTAAGCTAGACCGAAACCAGTAGTCTGATACCAAATTATAACACACCTATCCGTCACATAGCATATAACAGTAGGTCCGGCCGGGGCCCGACGCCATATACTACGGACAGACCGGTTGGTTACTTATTGAAACCAATCAACCAATTACAACGTCCTACACAAAGCACTTAGCAGAAGCAAATTATTAAGTTGCACTGATAAAAGAACCCAGCTAAGCATGAATGTCCACTACAATAAACCCATAGGAATGTATAATGCACAAAATATTGGCCTTATGGCCTTACAAAAGTTTGCTCAGTAAAAATGTCTTCCAAACCTCGGCACGTAGGCCGGTCATACATGAGAATAACAGAAAACACTCAAAAATAAGGCCTTCGAGGGCCGGCACAGCAACTTCGGCTTTAGCCCGCTATTTACCGCTCGGCTCCGCAGCACCTGCAAGCAACAATCCACTACACGGTGGTAAACAAAAGCAACGGTCATCTATGCTGACAAATTATAACGATTCCGCCCCCAAACTCAGGGCGGCAAAGCTTCTTCCCTGCACTTGTTAGCCTAGCCAGTCACATAGAGAATAAGCACAACATCACAGGTGCAGGCTCACATGGCCACACACCTCGTGCTCTCAGGGCACTTACTCGGTGAACCCGGTCGTAACTGTGGTCTCACCACCATCCCTTGGACGGCAAATCTCGTGAGCATTTTAGTCTTTCCGGTCTAAGCCTAAGACTCTCACGACCATGCCAATGGCAAGTCTCTTTTCAGATATCTGTCACCAAACCGCATAGCCCGGGTCCGCATCCACTTGCCCGTTGCTCACACCGCATAGTCATATTAAGACGTACGCGCAGGCCAAGCTTCTCCCGGATCCCAAAATTTGATCACACAAGCACATAACCCAGTTATGTTCATGGTTGTCTCCCAGGCCACCACGATGGAAGAAATGCATTTCCGCCCAGTTTTCCTAGTGCCCCTTAGGGTTAATCTCCAAAGATCCCTGCTGCAATCTACCCCGTAGAAACCCGAAAACAACAAATGACACAGAGTCTTCCCCGGCTACTATGCAATGCACATCACCGATCCAGACCAACTTGTCTGGGTAGGCTTCACACATCATGCCTATGTCCGTACTATGATTCCGGACTCTAACAAGGGGGACTTTACATATCTACCCCAAGGAAGACCACAAACTCACCGCATACTCGCGGGAGAGGGTTTTCCCATGCAAAGGAAAAGAGGACTTCACATGTACTAGGATGAGAATCGTTACCCTAGCGTTCTTCCTTTGCACCATGGAAATCTATGCGGGCAGAAAGCACCGCAATCTCCTTGCCTCCGCGGATCCGAAGTCGGCTCGTGATTTGGAGCTCTGAAGCTCCGCCGGTGACCGGATCTAGCCCTTCTTCCTCCTCCTTGCTCTCTCCTCTCTTTAGCTTTAGAAAGAGAACCACTAAAGAGAAATGAGGGTTTCTAAACCCTATTCCCGGGTTTAAATCCTCAGACCCAACCCCCAGTCGTCGGATCCCATAACAAAGAAACAAACGGCCACGATCGGGGCCTGAAATACAAAAACTGGGTCGAACACGGGTTGCAACACGGCCGTGTGCATGGCCGTGTCACTCATTCTCCGTGTAACATCCCATTTCCGGCTAGACCCCTAGGAGTCGGTCTGTCATGACAGAACCCTAGAAGCCCAAGAATTGAAATACATCGACCAAGATTTCGGGTCACGGGTTGGTCACGCCCGTGACCGACCCGTCACGCCCGTGACCGACCCGTCACGCCCGTGACCTAGGGTGTGACTCCTTCGACGATCGTCGATCTCAGAAAGACGATCGTCGAGCATAGAATTTGCAACCTGGGCCTGTCACGCCCGTGACCTATGTGTCACGCCCGTTACTTAGGGCGTGACCCCCCCTTCGACGATCGTCGATCTCAGGAAGGCGATCGGCGAGCGCAGAATTTGCAACTAGGGTCTGTCATGCCCGTGACCGACCCGTCACGCCCGTGACCAAGGGCGTGACCCCTTTGACCATCGTCGATCTCAGGAAGACGATCGGCGAGCGCAGAATTTGCATCACGTGCCTGTCACGCCCGTGACCGATGTGTCATTCCCGTGACCTAGGGCGTGACCCCCTTCGACGATCGTCGATTTCAGTGAGACGATCGTCGAGCGCAGAATTTGCATTATGGCCCTGTCATGCCCGTGACCCACGTGTCACGCCCGTGACCTAGGGCGTGACCCCCCCCCCCTTCGACGATCGTCGAACTCCGTAAGACGATCGTCGAACTCAGAATTTTCCATAAGGACCTGTCACGCCCGTGACCTACGTGTCATGCCCGTGATAAAGGCCGAAACGTCAGCCAGGCTGGAAATTTCTGTAATCCAAGTCATAATCAATTCTGATTATGGGAATTTACAGCAGGAGTATTTATGGGCCGTTTCTTTCTCTAATTACTTAATAAGAAAGAGAAAGTGTTGGTCCAATAGAAAATCGCCATCTGGATCAGTCTTCTCATCTTCCACCGTTTCCTTTCCTCCACCATAAACGAAATATTATTAAGAGAGAGAGAGAGAGAGAGAGCATTCATGGCCATGAATGTATCATCCTTTCCCCTCCCCACTTGGAGATCTATAAAAGCCCCCTTAGAGCAAGAGGAGAAGGTTACACTCTTGACCAAACGGATTCAGATTATTGTTCTTGCTGTAGGAGAAGTTTGGGAACGCCACCACCGCGCCATGACAATCCGACGTTCATCTCGTCTCCAAACCGCGAACAAGGTCCTCCTCTACTTCTTCTTTTGTGGGTAGATCTTAGGATCTTAGGAAGGAGTTCGTGCTCAACGGAGCCGGACCTATCTCGCGTTTTCATGGAAAAACCATGAAAAATATATTTTCGGGTACGCCGGAAACCGCCACCTCCGGCGGCCAAACCACCGCCGACCGATAGCCATCGCCTCGACGGAGGTGGTGGTGGTGGCTGGCCAGGGAAGTGACCGGCCAGCCGGCAACGGATCGCGGATGAGCTACAGGAAATATATGTTGTCTGGGTTCAGTTCACGGGTTTTGAGGAAGATGAACAGTAAAGATATTTTTATAATATAAAATTAAGTATATAATGTATAAGGTAAATATACATTAAATGGGTCATTTTGATATTGCAAAACGAGCCACTTAAAGGCCGATTGAGGAAAAATGGTCAGTCACAAAAGTTGTAGCCCTTCGCGTCTAGATTAATTTAAAATTGGTTTCAACTCGTTTGGGTAAATGGTTTGACCGCAGCACCCGTTTTAGTGGGGGCTGTACCTAGAGTTGGGCAGGAACTAAAATGAATGCCCACTCTTCGTCCCTTGTCCAAATGACCTGAAATTTGGGCAGGGGGTTACCCTTAGCCATATATAGAGGCTTTCCAAAAATGGGAATTTTTGGAGATACTTTAACTAAAGTTTTTGTTTTAATTTAATAAAGTTAGAGTAATTTATCTAAGTGGTCAGATGACCTCCAAACCCTCCCAAATTTTGGTGAGTGGTCCCTGACTATAAAAACTAGTTCTGTACAAATTTTCAACTCATTTGGATGAGTTTTGGATATGGAGTCACATATTCTTAACTAGGCAATAGTGAGGTGTTTTTGAGTAAAAAGTGCACTAGAGATTGGAATGGTCAAATCACCTCAACAGAGGCTGATATTTTGACCACTGACTTAGAGGGGTTATTATAACCCACTCGGAGGAAATGATGTGGTTTAGGGTTGGTTTACCCTAGTATCCAAACTCAAACCCTAAATGGATGGTTCTGAGGGTTGTGAAGGACATGGGGGCAAATGCCCTCGTATTGCCTTGAAATTCAGCAGAGTTGACATTAGTATGATATGAATCATCTGGATGGAATATTGGAATATTTGGAGATAGGTAGATATCCCAAAACCCTAACCTTAGTTTTAAGGTAAAATATCAATTAAGTAAAATATATCACTAAACATTATCTAAAAGCTGTGAAACTCGGGTAGAGCAAGTTTTGGGGAGGTTACAATCTATAGCAATTTTACTGGAATTTTATGATGTCTATTTCCAGCACTTCATTTGTAACATTTGTTATGGTCCTAATTGATGTTTTAATTATTTGGATCTTTCTGTTCATTGAAACCCCCATGAAATCTTGGAAGTAAATGTTTTAGGTCAAAATGATTGGCCGTGAATTATTGTATAATTTTTAGTTGAGTAAATCTAGTACTTCCTTCACAAATGTTGAAAAGGGGTTTTATGCTTTAAAAATTAATTATGGATGATATTGCTGCTAAAAATTTATGAAACTTGGCCAATGCTATTTCTAAGGTTGTACCTGCTTAATATAATTAATTCATAATTTTTGGATGAATATTCTCTGTACTTGAATCATAAATGGCGAAATATAGAAGATATTGCTAAAATGGTTTTAGTGCCCTTTTGATGATAGAAAAATTATGATACTTTGGATTTACCATATTGAGATTACATAATATTTAGTATAATTTTGTCGGACATCTTGCATGAGTACTTAGGGTAGTTCATGTTAAAACCGGTAGCCCTTGGAATTTTGAGGAAATAATTAAATGCTAGATAAATTAGGAAAATTACCATTTTCTGGATTTAGGCTAATTATATCATGATAAGTCTCCATTAAATAATTTAGGGCATTTGGATGAGTATTGGATCATTGCCTAACCGGTTCGACATATAGTCTAGGTAGGTCTGCATATAGCAAGTTGTTAAATTGCAATAGGACATGATCTGGGATAGTTGTTGGAGTTAGTCATTTTGTCTAGGTGGATAGATGTGGATGATTTCGCAATAGAATGATATGAAGAGTAGTGAGAAGTAGATTAGGCTAGAGTTCAGAGGTGCTCGGGTTCGACGAAAGATCGTCTTTTCCGAAGAGAGGAAGGTTAAAAATCACCCTAGGTTAGTCTACCGTAATATGAGAAGGGAATGGGTAAAGGGAATCAACCAATAACAATAAGTGCCTTGCGAAAGGGAACGATGGGTTTCAGCTACCATCATAGTTCCTAGTGCCCTTTGAGAGCCCTTCATAGGGAATACTGGGGGAAGTCCTGGGTTAACGTAAACTGCAATAACAAACTGAAAAGAGTAACTTAGTAATAGGATCTCACATATCTTAAACACTGTTAACATAGGAAGATTGTTGGGAGCTTCGGCTTGGTTGGTTAAGAGACGGACGGAATGGTCCGGGGAGTTTCGGCTCGATTGGTTAAGAGACGGACGTTTTGGTCCGGGGAGCTTCGGCTCGGTTTTTGTTTGATTACGATTAAACTTACATGTGCATACAAAGGAATATATAAGGTGGTGGGTCTTCGGTACTGGGTTGTCGTAGCACCGACGCCAGTACGATGACTCGGCAAGTGTGGTTTTTACACTTCGCCAAAGCTAAGTCCGGCGGTCTAGTCGGCAAAAGTACGCAGGAGTACGCTTTGTGTACCAAGCGTTGAGGCGTACGATAGGTCAGACCGGTAGTGCTATACTGGTTTTGAGGTTGGCGAGGCCCAACCCACCGCTTTCGTCTGCCACTACGGAGGTATCCTGGGAGGTAACGGCTCCGAAAGGGGGAACTAAAGGTCTGTGTGCACAGAGTCGGGTGTGTGAGTTGCACTTGCATGTTCCATCATACCCACTTGCATGTCATAACATAATCAATTCATTTAACCCTGACACCTAAAGTATAAGTGGAATGAGACGCTTATACATTAGGACTTGCAAAACGACCCCTTGGTCTATAAGCTTGTGTGGGCAAGTTTATAAATTAAGGTTAAATTCTATATATAAATGTTGATGTTTGATAACCGACACCCCAACGTATAAGTGGTATGAGACACTTTATACGATGGGAGCCTTGCAGAAGATCCCTTGGCTTATGCGCTTCTGCACATAAGTTAAGGTTACTTTACCTACTTTCTGTTATTGTCATTATTATTATAGAATTGCTAGATTAGCTCCGCTGCCACCTGTTTCTTTGATTTAATCTCCACCTTCATGTCCTTCCCTTTCTTCCTCTCCGCTCGGTACCTAGGAGCAATGGGGGAAGGGGTAGGGGATGATATGACTTAGTCTTTATGACTAACGGTTTTCGAACCGCATCATTTTAGGGAATCGAGGAGCCCAGCACGGGGGAGCAGCCCCAGATACCGGTGCGCTTGGAGATGGGGCAGTCTAGCTCCGGAGTTCAAACAGCCGGGACCGTGAGTCTCGACCCTGAGTAGATGTTTGTTTTCGCTTCCGCATGAGTGATTTGTAGTGAGGACATGATGTACCGGGCATAAGCCCGTATTTTTAGTACTCTGATATATTATTCTGTGGACACTCCCTTCGTAGAAACTTCTTTTTCTATATATGTGATTATCTTGTGGACTTGCTTTTACTTCTTTTGCTACTTTTCTGTGATGGAATTGGCCGGCAAAATCAGCGCTTTGTAGTGATGACCCTTCAGGGCGTGAAGGTATCACCGCAAAGTGGCGGTTCTGGGCCTAAGACCCCGGTGTTTTAAAAGAAAAAAAAGGGGTCTTACACGCTGCCACCAGAAATTCCCGACCAGAACACAGCCTCTGACACGGCCACCGACACGCCCGTGTCACATGTGACACGCCCGTGTCAGGGCCCGTGTCACAGCCCGTGTGCAAAATCCACGATTCCCCCGAGAAGGACACGGCCATGTGACACGCCCGTATCACATGCCGTGTGCTAGACACGCCCTGGGACACGCTCGTGTCCCAGGCCGTGTAATCTCCTTAGCACAAAACCACAACCTGCCCGAGCAGGAAACGCCCTGGGACACGCCCGTGTCCCAGGCCGTGCGCCTACACCCGAAGATCGCTGATCGCTAAAACATCGACCACGCGACCCGTGGTCGAACATTCCCGTGACACGCCCTGGGACACGCCCGTGTCCCAGGCCATGTCACCTGCTTCAAGTACCAGACTTGGCTTAAAAAATCCCCCGTCCCTCTTTTGAGTTTCGGGGTGTTACAGTTACCATAGGAAGACGTTTCGGTGTCATGGAGAAAACTACACGGGTGGAAAGCTCCACAACGCCCTAGCCTCCGCAAAACCGAACTCAGCTCGCGATTTGGCCCACCATAGCACCACCGATGACCAGATTCCTCTTCTTCTTTCTCCTCTTGCTCTCCCCTCTCTCTTATTCATAGAAAGAGATGTTAAGGCTTATGATGTGAAAGAACTCCTCATTTCTGTTCTTATCTAGCCATGAGAACACCCAAGTCTATTGGATCCCCATCAAAGAAAACGAGCGGCTCAGAACCGTTTTGAAAATCCAATATTTGGGCTGACACGGCCTGTGACACGCCCGTGTCATAGGCCGTGTACTGTAAGCGGTACACGAACCGACTCAAACCAGAGAAGAACACGACATGTGACACGCCTATGTCATAGGTCGTGTGTTCTGACACGGCTTCAGACACGCCCGTGTCCAACCCGTGTTCTCTAGGTCGTACAGCCTTGGCCAAGCCCGAGGGGAACATGCCCTCTGACACGCCCGTATCACTGGGTGTGTACTTACTCAATGCCCTCTCATGGAGTTGAGTGCTCATAGAGAGGGACATGGCTTGGGACATGCCCGTGTCCTAGGCTGTATGCCTTACTCAACTCCACTCAATGTCTTCTCATGGCGTTGAGTGCTTGAGACAACACCCAGAGTAGGACACGGCTTGGGACACGCCCGTGTCCCAGGCCGTGTGCCTCTCTCAACGCTTTTTTTTTCGAGACCAAAAACACACTCGAGAAACCTGAGCAGGACACGCCCGTGTCCCAGGCCGTGTTGTCCAGTCTGAAGTCCAAACTTGGGATTTTTGGGGTGTTACAGATAACCAGTGCAAAGGCCCTGCAAGGAGAGGTAAGACGATCATATGAAACAACAACAATAAGGGGGTGCAGGGTACACGTCTGTACCCCTTTGCGAAGAGAAATAGGAAGATCCAGGTCGGCGGGTCCCTCGACATCCAGAGCATCCGTGGCGGAGAGAGCTGGCCCGGGAGTAGAGGGCGACGACGTTAGAGAGGAGGGAGATGGTGGAGGAGAAGAGGGAGAGAGAGGTGGGGGGAGAGGAGTGGACGGAGACAGTGTAGGAGGTGAGACCGTAGTAGGAGACAAGGGGACGAAGGGGACATCATGAGTATCAGAAGTCGGAGGAAGAAGAGAGGAGTCATTCGATAAGTAGGAGGCATTCTCGAAGATGGTGATGTCAGCGGAGACGAACTGCTTACGATGAATGGAGTCAAAGCAACAATATCCTTTCTGAGTGGTGGAGTAACCCAGAAAGACACATTTTGTGGAGCGAGGGGAGAGTTTATCACGGGTGGCAGATGGAGCATGCACAAAGGCAGTGCACGCAAAGATACGGAGAGGGAGAGGAAAAGGCTCCTTGCTCGGATACAGAATGGAGAATGGGGTATGCCCGTGGAGGACCGTAGAAGGAATGCGATTGATGAGGTAGCTGGCAAGGAGAACAACATAGCCCCAATAGGAGCGAGGAACATGCATCTGGGTCATCAAGGTGCGAGCGACATCGAGGAGATGACGGTTTTTGCGTTCCGCCACCCCATTTTTCTGGGAGGTATAAACACAACTAGTCTGATGAATAATGTCATGTTGCACATAGAAAGAGATAAAAGCATGACTCAGATATTCTTTAGTATTATCTAAGCGAAATGTTATAATATAAACACCAAATTGAGTTTTAATTAATTGATAAAAAGAGAGGCATACATCAAAAAGTTCAGAGCTATCTCGTAAGAAATACACCAAAGTACATTTAGAAAAATCATCAATAAAGGTAACAAAATAAGAACTACCCCGACTAATGGTGAGGGTAGGAGCAGGTCCCCAGACATCGGAGTGGACTAGATCAAACGGACGGGTAAAACCCCGACCTTGCTTCGACGGGAAGGAGGAACGGTGATGCTTGCCAAGCTGACAAGCGTCGCAATTGAGAGGAGTACTGGAAGGAGGGAGGTGGGGCAAAAGCTGACGTAGAAGCCGTGGAGGAGGATGACCAAGAAAGAGATGCCACTGGAGAAGTTCCGTACAAGAAGAGGAGAAGGCGGACAAGGCGGAAACGTTGTCGAGGAAGTAGAGATCGCCGCTCTCAGTCCCAGTAGCAATCATTCATTGGGAGCTCGGATCCTGAAAAGAACAAGAAGTCAGAGTAAACGTCACAGAGCACTGAAGCTGCTTGCATAAAGAGGTAACCGACAATAAATTGCACGAAAACTTGAGCACATAGAAAGTGCCCGCTTGGCGAAGAGACGAAGTAACATGAACCACTCCCGACCCATGAACCGGGGAGGGAGAACCGTCTGCAACGAGGACCGGGGGCAACCGATCATGTTGTTCGAGGAGAGAGAAGCACTGAGGATTGCCCGTCATGTGATTAGTCGCACCAAAGTCGATAATCCATTTACCTTGAGTCACTACGTGGCCACTACCTGATGATGTGACCACGGAGGCAGATGGATTGGAAGAGGAGGCAGGAGAGTCACCCGAAGGGCGAAGATGGGGATGCTTCATCCAGCAGCGATTTACAGTATGGCCGGAGCGGCCACAGTGAGAGCAGAGGTAACGGGAAGGAGCACGTCCGTCGGACTGGTGACTGCGGCTACCAAAGCCACTCCGCTTAGTTTGGTGAGCATAGTTGTCCGGTGGAGGAGGAGCGGGCAGAAGAGGGCGCTGAAAGAGAGAGAGGTAAAAGCGGCGATGCGGGCAACAATGGCATCTAAGGTAGGAGATTCCGCCTCACCCAGAATTTGCTGGCGGATCATATCATAAGTATCAGGAAGACGCAGACGATAACACACAACCAGAATCTCCTGGAAGTGCTTGTGTTGTTGAGCCAAATCCGTAGAAAAGGGGCGATTCATAAGAATCTCAGCCCCGAGAGCCTGAACCTGTTGGTAGACAGCAGCAGGAGACAAGGTAGGACGGGCAAAGAGGTCCGCATACAAGATATAGATGCGGGACGTTTGAGCCCCCTAGAAGTACAGTGCAGCAAGATGAAGCCAAGCTGCCTTGACCGTCTCATCATGATGGATGACTGGAAGGCATTCATCGGATAGGCTATTAGCGAGCCAAGTACACACAAGCGCGTCGCTCACATCCCAGTCATCAAATAGAGGGGAAGTGGGAGGAGGAGTGTCATCAATGAGATGGTGGAGTTTGCGTTGCGAGCGAAGGAGAAAGGTGAAGGAGACACTCCAATCTGGGTAGTTGGAGCCGACAAGCTTGGAAACGATGCCAAGATTCTCGAAAGGAGTAGGAGGAAGAGGCGGAGGCGGATTGGCGACAGGAGTGGTGGCAGTAGAAGCATCAAAAAGAGCCATATGAGAAAAACCAGGAAGCCACGCGGTTAGGAGACAAGCCACGCGAACAGGGAGAAATCGCGGCGGCTAGGAGAAAGAGAGCTGCAGCGGTCACGGTGTTAGACACCAGCGGCAAGAAGAACCACGACCAAGCCGCAGAACCAAGCAGAGGGAAAGAAGCCGAGCGGATAGAAAGCAGTCCGTGCAAACAGAAGGAAGAGAAGACCGCGCGAACAGAAAGGAGTTCGCGAGAAAACAAACAAGGCGTGCGAGAAGAACAGAGGTCGCACAAAGAGGCCGCGCACGCATAGGGCATCGACAAGAAGAAGAGAAAAGAGACCGCGCAAAAAGCCAGCCAAAAAGGAACAGGCCGCGTGGACAGAAAGAGGAACCGAATCAGGCTGAAAAGATCGAGTCCTCTGATACCATGTTAGAAACGAATAAGAACAAACCAGAAGTGGATAAACAGAAATTTTATTATCCAAAGAATGTGTCTATTACAAAGGTATGACCTCCCTTTTATAGAATGGAGGAGAAGGGAGAGAATACAAACTAGAGATGTGGGACTAAAAAATTACAGGACTAAGCGACTATACAAAATACAACCCGCACAAGCCGCGCAGTTAGATGAGAAGGGCTAACAGCTTGGCTACCAGCAGAGAGAGAGAAGTCGTTATGGGAGACTGCTAGACTGCCCAGACTCTAAGTCGCTTGCGACAAATCGCTAGACCGCTCAAACTCCAGACAGCAACAACCCAGCAACCAAACCGCTGAAGGAAAACCGCCAGACCTAGCATTCTTCAACCCGCCAAGATAGACCGCCAGACCGCCCAGTCACCAACTCCACCAGTGCGCAAGCAGCCTGATGGCGGATGGTGCGTGTGCGCGCGGGTAGCCTCCGCACGAGAACACGCGGCCAGCCCCGATCGCACGCGCGCGCTCGTGCAAGGGTAGCCCCTACGCGAGCCCGGGTGGCCATCCCTGGCCCCGCTAGCGCTCGGCTGAGCATGCATGGCCTGCCCCGGTGGCATGCATGCGCTCTCTTGTGCGCAGATACCCATGCAGGCGCATGATCCCCCCCCCCCCTCGCGCGCGCATGGCTGACCTCGCGTTCAAAAGGCCTCACAGTGCTCCTCCGTACCCGTCGCCCTCCGTGCTCACCACCGCTCCTGCCATCCCCGCTCCAGTACCCCTCAGGTGGTGTTACTGCTGGAACTCTCTTCCGCTCGCTTTGCTCCACCTTCCCGAGTAATAAAAAAAGAGAAAGGGATGCTGACCTTTTTCGAGTAAGATATGATGATCGCAAAAAACCACTAACTCAAGAACCAAACTCCACAAGCTCAGAAATTTCTACGGCAGCGAAAGAGAAAAAAAGAACGACCATCTATATTTTCTAGGTCTCAAGAAAGAAACTGTAATGGAAGGCGTCCAAATAGGTGAAAATATTTGCCAGAATCTCGCAAAGTATGGCAGGTGATCTCCTGATAACTGAAAAAAATCTGGGAGATGCCAAAAATTTTCGCGCTCATCGCTTCGCGGATCATGACTAGCAAAAATTTGGGGGCATTTGATAGGGTCCACATGAAATATCCGAGCATATCTGACCCATTTGAGCGGGTGTTGCGCCAGCATGCGACCGGCGGGTCGCACGCCACCGGCGAGCCCTGACCGCCGCTTCCGCCGCCTCCGGGCACCCTGCCCGGGCCGCCGAACTACCAGGGGGTAAGGGGGCACTTCTGTCATTTAGTTAATTTTGGTGATCCAGGTGACTGAAAAGGAGCGACGTCATTCGCCAGCACAATTCACTCTCCGACGCAATTTCTGATACGCCCCTCAAAAAAACTATAAATAGGCCCACAGGCCTTCATTTCAAGCCAAACTACTTCAGAGGCAAGGGAGAGCTCTGAGGTTTTCCGACGAAATCGTGGACTTAGGCCGATCCTTCGCTCAAAAATTCACTCCACTATTCTTGTAACACCCATATCCGTCATATAGCATATAGCAGTAGGTCCGGTCGGGGCCCGACGCCATATACTACAGACAGACTGGTTGATTACTCATTTAAACCAATCAACCAATCACAACGTCCTACACAGAGCATCTAGTGGAAGTAAATTATTAAGTTGCACAGGAAAAAGAACCCAGCCAAGCATGAATGTCCACTACTCAAACCATAGGAATGTATAATACACAAATATTGGCCTTATGTCCTTACAATAGTTTGCTCAATAAAAGTGTCTTCCAAACCTCGGCACGCGGGCCGGTCATACATAAGAAAACAAGAAAAACACTCAAAATTAGGCCTTCGAGGGCCGGCTCAGCAACTTGGGTTTTAGCCCACTATTTGCCGCTCGGCTCCGCAGCACCTGCAAGCAACAATCCACCGCACGGTGGTAAACAAGAGCAACGGTCAGCTAAAGTTGACCAAATTATAACGATTCCGCCCCCAGACCGGGGCAGCAAAGCTCCTTCCCTGCACTTGTTAGCAAAACAAGCAATATAGCAAAGAAACATCACATCACAGGTGCACGCGCACAAGGCCGTACACCTCGTGCTCTCAGGGCACTTACTCGGCGAAGCCAGTCCGAACCCCGTCCGGTCCTTGACTCTACCACCACCCCCATGGGGTGGCAACCCCGTGAGCATTTAGTCCTTTCAGCCGTATCCTAGACTCGTTCTCAAAACCTCGGCAAGTCCCACGTGAAACTTTAGGTCACTTTAACCGAGCAGATGGAGAAGGTAGGGGTCCATCGACCCGTTACTCACCCCGCCGTTGCCATTTGGCCTTTGACGCGGGCTAAGCTTCCCTAGTCCCAACTATCGATCAAACACGGTACATAGCCCCGCTATGTACCCGGTTGGCTCCCAGGCCACCAATATGACAGAAATGCGTTTCCGTCCAGGTTTCTGGGTGCACCTTGGGGTTAATCCCCAAGATTCCCTGATGCATTCTAACGCATAGCAACCCAAAAACAATCAAAACGCTCGGAGTCTTCTCCGGCTAACAATGTATAGAAAATCATCACCGATCCAGACCAACATGTCCGGGTTGGCTTCACATATCATGCATATGTCCGTACTACGATTTCGGACTCTAATAAGGGGGACTTTACATATCTACTCCAAGGAATACCGCAAACTCGCCGCACACTCGCGGGAGAAGGGTTTTCCCATGCAAAGGAAGAAGAGCTTCAGATGCTCAAGATAAGAATTGTTACCCTAGCGTTTCTCCTTGGCGCCATGGAAATCTATGCGGATGGAAAGCACCGCAATCTCCTTGTCTCCGCGGATCCGAAGCCGGCTCGCGATTTGGAGCTCCGAAGCTCCGCCAGTGACCGGATCTAGCTCTTCCTCTTTCTCCTTGCTCTCCCTTCTCTCTAGCTTTTAGAAAGAGGAAACTCAAAACAAAAGAGGGTTTTCAAGCCCCATTCCCGAGTATATCTCCTCAGGAACAGCCCCCAGACGTTGGATCCTAAACTAAGGAAACGGACGACCACGATTCAGCCTCAAAATAGAAATCCTGGGTCGAAGACGGGTTGCAACACGGCCGTGTGCATGGCCGTGTTACTCATTCGCCGTCACTCCGAAATCCTGACCAGAACACGACCTGTGGCACGGCCTCCGAAACGCCCGTGTCACATGTGACACGCCCGTATCAGGGCCCATGTCACGCCCGTGTGCATAAACAAGAACTCTCCCGAGAAGGACACGGCATGTGACACGGCATTCGACACGCCCGTGTCAACTTTGACACACCCGTATCAGTTCCCGTGTCACAGCCCGTGTGCGCAAATTGGAAAACTCCCGAGCGCGACACGCCCTGGGACATGCCCATATCCCAGGCCGTGTCCACCGACTCAACGACCGTTGACCGCCAAAACGTCGACCACGTGACCCGTGTCCCGGACTTGGCTCAAAATGTCACCCGTCCCTCTTTTAAGTTTCAGGGTGTTACAACTCTCTCCCTCTTAAAAGAATTTTGCCCACGAAATTACTAAAGGAAAAGAAAACAAAATACTTTAAGCGGTACTTGAGCGGAATAACTCTGGGTACTCCTACAGCATGCTCTGCTCCCGTTCCCACGAAGCTCTCCCCAACCACACTTGTCCCAACGGACCTCGACCATCCTGAACCCCATGATACGAAGTCGCTTGACTTCAAGGTCTTCAATACGAACGGGCTTGACCCTAGTCGTCAACCCTTTGTCCACCGGTACTTGATCACCAACGATCAAGTTCGAAGGCTCTTGCACCGCCTTCCGCATTACTGCTATGCGGGTTACATCGTGTAGACTACTCAACTCCATTGATAGCCTTAGGCGATAAGCTGCTTCACCGACTCGCTCCAGAAATATCAAGTTATCCAAGGTATCTCGGGCTCAGCTTCGTCAAGCGTCGCACCCATGAAACATTCTTGAACTGCTATAGCTCCCAATACGCCAACCGCGAACTCCATGTTCCGACGCGTGGCATTAAAGCACTTAGCTTGCCTCTCTTGAGCGATCAGCAAAAGTTTCCGTATGATTCGCACCAAAGGGGGTAGCGTTTTCCACCTCTTACTTTAAGTACAACTTCGCGTCACCCGTTTCTAACCATGACAACGACATGCGATAACTTCGACCATATAGGGCCTCGAAGGGCATCATTTATATGCTTGCTTGGTAGTTAATATTGTACGCAAACTTTACCAAAAACAAATGGCCTTCCCACTGCTTCTCGTAGTCCAGAACACACGTGCGAAGCATGTCCTCCAACGTCCTGTTGACGCTCTCGGTCTGCCCATCCGTCTGCGGATGTAAGACTGTACTAAACTACAACTTAGTCCCCAGCATTTGCTGCACCAACGTCCAATCATTGGACGTAAAACGCCCATCTCGATCGCTCACGATGTTGCGGGGCACACAGTGCAGTCTAACTATGTTATCCACAACCATCTTTGCCAGTTACTCCACCGAATCACTCTTCCTATGCGGAATGAAGTGCGTCACTTTTGTTAACCCAACCACGATCACCCAAAAGGCGTCGTTTCCCTACTGTGACCTTGGCAAGCCATGAACAAAGTCCAGTCGAACTTCAACTCCGGAATAGGCAAGGATTTCAAGAAACCCCCTGCTTTTGGCACTCTGCCTTCACTAAGGCACAAGCCTGGCATTTTGCCACATACAGTGCCACAACCTTCTTGAGTCCTGGCCACCAGAACAACTTCTTCAGATCTCGGCACAACTTCGTGCTTCCTAAGTGAATTGAGTACTTGGTATATCGTACCGCAACTCCACCCATAAATTACCCACGTTTGGGCCGCACAAACGATTGTCCTTCCTTGGCAGTCCACCTTCAACCGTCGATTTGGGATTTGACCCATCGAAGCCGCATCCATGATTTCCTTCATGCTGCTTTCCAAATCCTTAGTCTGCCAAATCTGATCAGCCAGGTCATACTGAACTTCCGTCCAGTTCAATAACGCTTCGACGCTAGTCTACTTGTCAACACAAGAGATAATTAATATCTCCAACTCCCGGGTCAACCTCTCAACATGAGCCGACAACCAGTTGGCTTGGGCAGGAGCCCTGCGTCTCAACGCATCCGCAACTGCATTGTCTTACCCCGGGCACAAACTAAATTTCGAACGTATAGTCCCCCAGGAACTCCATCCATTTCCGCTGCCTCAAGTTCAGATCCTTTTGATCCAACCGACATATCAGGCTCCTATGATCGGTGTAAACATCTACTTTTACGCCGTAAAAATAATTCCTCCACAGTTTTTGCGCAAAACACACGGCCGCTAACTCTAGATGGGGGACCAGACAATTCCTCTCAAGCTCTTACAGTTAACGCGAGCCATAAGCCATAACATTATTATGCTGCAGCAGCACGCAGCCCAATCCACTGCCCAAGGCAGTGTTGTAGATCTCAAAGCCTTTGGTTCCACTCGGCGAACGTAGCACTGGCGTCGTGGTTAACCAACTCTTTAACCCTTCAAAGCTTGGGCGCACTCGTGCATCTAAACAAACTCTTAAGTTTTTCCCTGACAACGTTGTGAGGGGTAACTTTATCTGCGAGAAGTCCTCTACGAAGCGCCTGTAGTAGCCGACCACCCCAGAAAACTCTGGACTTCCGCTACCAAGACAACACAGGACACCCTCATATTGTGACTAACAACGCTGGATCCACGCACTCCCACTCTACAACCTATAGGACCGAGGAGCGCTACCGACGATAACCCAAGACTCGAGTTTGGAGAACTTGGCGAGTAAATGGTTCCTCCTTAGCGTCCCCAAAACAAAAGTAGGTATTCATAAGTCATATTCTTCGCACTACAAGTACACCAATGCGTCGTCGATGAATATGATCACAAAAATGGACTAGGTACTCCATGAACGATCTGTTCATCCGGTCTATGAACACTGATGGCGCATTTGAATGCCAAGATGGCACGATCGTAGACTCGGATTGCCCATTCCTCGTGCTTAATACCGTCTTTGCGATATCACTTACCCTTATTCTCAGTTGAGGGTAACCGGACTTACGATCCACTATTGAGTCCACTGAAGACCCGACTGACTAATCAAAAGATCATCGATCATTGGGATCGAGTACTTGTCCTTTTTCTACAAACTTATACAGCTCTCTACAACATATACAAAGTTGCAAGCTCCAGTCCTTCTTCTTGGTAAAAAGGACCGGTGCGCTCTAAGGCAACGAGCTTGGACGCACATACTCTTGCTCCATCAACTCTTCTAGTTGAACCTTTAACTCTGCCAACTCCTTAGGCGCCAAACTATAAGGTGAGCATGACATAGGTTTAGCACCTGACACGAGCTCGATCGTGAAGTTGATCTCTCGCTGCGGTGGGGCTCCGAGATGATTGTCCGGGAACACATCGGGATGCTCACAAACCACTAAGATACTACTCAGAGTGGACTTAGGCTTTACAGCCTCCACTAACGTGAAGAACAGCTCTACGCCAACACAAACTGCCTTGACCACCGGGAGGGCAGACGTCAGTGTCCTGCTCGATCCCTTCAGTTCCGCAAACATTATCTCCTGCCCAACACCCAACTAGGTCTCTTTACGGTTGCAAATGATAAAAGCCTTCTGCTCTGAAAGCCAATCCATACCAAAGATGATGTCGAACTCTACTAGCGGCAACAGCGACGCTAGCAAGTCGAACCCTTGACTTTCAATAAGACCCTTACCGCACAGACTGTATCTCCGCGTGCATTGAACGACTACTGGGCAATTACCCATCAGAATTTTTCCTTCACCATCGAAGGGAAAACTCCGATGCAATGATACAAATTCTTCGGATAACAGGAGTGCGAAGTTCTCGTATCGAACTATGCTCTCTCCGGATTACCAAGATTCCAAAACAAAGCCTAGAACTTCCAGTTCTAAGTTAACACACATAAGGTATCCGGTATAAGAAGCTAGTTTGCTATCAAGAAAACCATACCTGACATCCCGACGGTCGGCCACATGGCCTCCTGCTGGCCAAGGATGTCCACTCCCTGTTGGGCTAGAGTAAACAGTGATGCGGTGGACGCCACCGCCTTGCCCTTCTCCTCAAATATTGCCCCCGGCTTCTTTTCGGACATTGGGCGTCCACTTCAACAATCCCGGGCATAGTGTCCCGGCTTTCCACAGACAAAGCATGCATCCGGGGTTTGGGTTGTAGTCGCTCCGGATGTGCTAGAGGAAGGGACTAGACCCGACCTCCTAGCCTTCTTGTACCACCTACGGTACCCAGATTTTGAGGTGCTCGGCTTGTTGAACATCGTTTCCTTTGCACCAGAGGCTTCAACTGCTCCTGCCATAGCTTTCGTTGTCTTCTGAGCACCCTCCCAACAATCTCTGGCAAAGTGGCCTTTCTTGCCACAAGAATGACAATTGTAAGTAGTTTGGCTAGTAGATGATCTAGCCTCTTTTCTTACCATTTTGCGGTAGGTAGTCTTTTTAGGATCTGCAGGGTTCGGTACCCTATCCACTGGTATTTGGTGAGTTTTCCCCAACTCTACTTCCAAGGCTCTGGCCGACTCCACCAAAGCTCGGAATCCCAATAGCTTTGGTCCTAGCAGTAGGATACGCAACTCGCTGCGCAGACCATTATAGAATATATCGACTATAGAATGCTCGCTTTCCCACTCAAAGCTTGGGTAGCGCCTTATCATAAGGAACGTCTGCAAATATTCGTCCACTGAATGCGCTCCCTGCACCACAATCATGTTCATCTGCTGGCCTAATGGACCTCCAAATGCCCTTTGCTCCAACATACCGCCCGGTATTGGGGCCAACTCAGGGACAGAGGGTTGCACATTTCTTCCATGTTGTGTGTTGGTCACAGCAAACACCGCTTCAACCACCCTTCTTATGGTTTCCAAAGAAGTAGGGGTCTCAGGCACGTCGCTTGGTGCAGTACTTTGCTAAGAAAATGTGTGTTCAGACTGTCACGCTCCACTTCCGGACACCTATAGTCATACAAAACACCAATAAGTGCCCGAACAAAATTACAAAAAACAATTATAGGAACACGCAGGTTCCCCAAACATGTGTATTTTCGTTCCTAAAGGGACATTCATGGGTTCTATTCATGTTATAACGATGACGCACACACATGTGCTCACCACCCCTTAAAGTGAATTTGTCCACGAATTCATTTAGGCTTGACCAAAACCGGTAGTCTGATACCAAATTGTAACACCCCTATCCATCACATAGCATATAGCAGTAGGTCCGGTCGGGTTCCGATGCCATATACTACGGACAGGCCGGTTGGTTACTCATTGAAACCAATCAACAAATCACAACATCCTACATAGAGCATCTAGCGGAAGTAAATAATTAAGTTGCACAGGAAAAAGAACCCAGCCAAGCATGAATGTCCACTACTCAAACCCATAGGAATGTATAATACACAAATATTGGCCTTACAATAGTTTGCTCAATAAAAGTGTCTTCCAAACCTCGGCACGCAGGCCGATCATACACGAGAAAACAAGAAAAACACTCAAAATTAGGCCTTCGAGGGCCGGCTCAGCAACTTGGGCTTTAGCCCACTATTTGCCGCTCGGCTCTGCAGCACCTGTAAGCAACAATCCACCGCACGGTGGTAAACAAGAGTAACGGTCAGCTAAAGCTGACCAAATTATAACGATTCCGCCCCCAGACCGGGGCAGCAAAACTCTTTCCCTACACTTGTTAGCAAAACAAGCAATATAGCAAAGAAACATCACATCACAGGTGCACGCGCACAAGGCCGTACACCTCGTGCTCTCAGGGCACTTACTCGGCGAAGCCAGTCCGAACCCCGTCCGGTCCTTGACTCCACCACCACCCCCATGGGGCGGCAACCTCGTGAACATTTAGTCCTTTCAGCCGTAGCCTAGACTCGTTCTCCAAACCTCGGCAAGTCCCACGTAAAACTTTTGGTCACTTTAACCGAGCAGATGGAGCGGGTAGGGGTCCACCAGCCCGTTGCTCACCCCGTCGTTGCCATTTGTCCTTTGACGCGAGCTAAGCTTCCCTAGTACCAACTATCGATCAAACACGGTACATAGCCCTGCTATGTACCCAGTTGGCTTTCAGGCCACCAATATGACAGAAATGCGTTTCCGTACAGGTTTTCGGGTGCACCTTGGGGTTAATCCCCAAGATTCTCTGATGCATTCTAACGCATACCAACCTGAAAACAATCAAAATGCTCGGAGTCTTCTCCGGCTAACAATGCATAGCAAATCATCACCGATCCAGACCAACATGTCCGGGTTGGCTTCACATATCATGCTTATGTCCGTACTACGATTTCAGACTCTAACAAGGGGTACTTTACATATCTACCCCAAGGAATACCGCAAACTCGCTGCACACTCGCGGGAGAAGGGTTTTCCCATGCAAAGGAAGAAGAGCTTCACATGCTCAAGATGAGAATCGTTACCCTAGCGTTTCTCCTTGGCGCCATGGAAATCTATGTTGATGGAAAGCACCGCAATCTCCTTGCCTCCGCGGATCCGAAGTCGGCTCGTGATTTGGAGCTCCGAAGCTCCGTCGGTGACCGGATCTAGCTCTTTCTCTTCCTCCTTGCTCTCCCTTCTCTCTAGCTTTTATAAAGAGGAAACTCAAAACAAATGAGTGTTTTCAAGCCCCATTCCTGAGTATATCTCCTCAGGAATAGCCCCCAGCCGTTGGATCCCAAACTAAGGAAACGGACGGCCACGATTCAGCCTCAAAATAGAAATCCTGGGCCGAACACGGGTTGCAACACGGCCGTGTGCATGACCGTGTTACTCATTCGCCGTCACTCCGAAATCCCGACTAGAACACGGCCTGTGACACGGCCTTCGACACGCCCGTGTCACATGTGACACGCCCGTGTCAGGGCCTGTGTCACGCCTGTGTGCATAAACCAGAACTCTCCCGAGAAGGACACAGCCTGTGACACGACATTCAACACGCCCATGTCAACTTTGACACACCCGTGTCAGTTCCCGTGTCACGGCCCGTGTGCGCAAATTGGAAAACTCCCGAGCGCGACACGCCCTGGGACACGCCCGTGTCCCATGCCGTGTCCATCGACTCGACGACCGTTGACCGCAAAAACGTCGACCAAGTGACCCATGGCCAAACACGCCCCTGACACGCCCTGGGACACGCCCGTGTCCTAGGCCGTGTCACCTGTTCCAAGTCCCGGACTTGGCTCAAAATGTCACCCGTCCCTCTTTTGAGTTTCGGGGTGTTACACTTCTCCTTGCGCTACAGATTCCTCACGGCTCAAGTGACATCAACCGCCTAATCGAGAGCGCTCTCATCTAGGCTCCACATCAACGAGAGCGCCCTCTTTAGAAGTTTCGTGGTCTTAGAAGATTTTCCAGCCGGAATGTCCCACCAAGGTTCCGCAAGCTCAGTGTCGCCTCAAGGCTGGTGCGCTCCCATCAATGCTCCAGAGACTTAGTTGTTTTTTCCCCATCTATCGTACTTGTAACGGAGTAGCGACTTGTCTCCCTTCGAGATCAAATCAACCTTTGTAAAAA
Source organism: Platanthera zijinensis (assembly GCA_039513925.1). NCBI lineage: Eukaryota > Viridiplantae > Streptophyta > Magnoliopsida > Asparagales > Orchidaceae > Platanthera > Platanthera zijinensis. The sequence continues at coordinate 171,949,168 of CM077093.1, read as the reverse complement.
TCCAAGAAGATAGTGAATTTTGGCTCGACACAGTTCCAACCACTTGGTTTTCACCCTTTCCTGGTTTTTCACTTCAAAAATGTTGGGTATTGTATCCACAATTACCTGGATTTAAAGAAGGGTCCAGTTAAGCTAAGATGAATTGTGACTGTATTTGATGGTGCTATTTTGAGTTATGTACTTGCAGGTTTTCATTGTTAAGTACACACCAATGTCAGGTTATAATGGATCAGTAAACACGGGACTACACAATGTAATCCTTCATTGTGTAAGCCATGGTGTTGACTAACGTGTAATCTCTCTATTGTGGTATACTTCTATTCCAAGTACAACAGAAGAATCAAGGAAGGACCAAGGCTTGGATTCAGAAGGACAGGAATTTGCCTAAGTCAAATTCGTCGAGTATGGTTAGGAATACTCGTCGAATTCGTCCGTCGAATTCATCTTATATACCTTCCATCACTCGTCGAATTCACAATTTATACTTAGGGCAAATTCTCTGAGAATTGGAAAATCCGTCAAGTAAACTTTGTCGAGTATCATCGTGTATACTCGTCGAGTATGGTTCAAGAAGCAGGGGGAGCGATGCTCCAGGTGCTTTTAGTTCCAGGGCGGTGGCTTCTTGTTTAGGTAGCAAGGGGAGCAATATTCCAGGCAGTTCTAGTTCAAGAGTGGAGGCTTCTTGTTCATAAAGTAGGGGGAGCGCTGCTCTAGGTGCTTCTGGTTCTAGTGCGGTGGTTTCTTGTTCAGGAAGCAAGGGGAGCCTTGTTCCGGGTTTGCCCGGGAACGAAGCTGGTTTAGAAGGAGCAGCGGAGGTGTTTAACCATGATCAGGCTCTTCGGAGGTCGAAGAAGGTCATCAACCCACCAGCTCAATATAGTGAAGTAAACACGGTGAGCTTGGTCTCATGTTTCCTTACTGGCCCTCAAATCGAGCGAGTGTCTTCTAGCTGTGATGACACCACTAAAGTCAAGGAGGTTGATGACGCTAAGGTTGAGGAGGTGACTACCCTCAGAGAAGACGGGGTTTGGGATCTTGTGCCCAAGGTCATTGGTGTTACTCATGTGGCATGTAAGTGGAGGTCGAAGCTGAAGAAGAAGGCAGAGGGTTGCATTTCTCCTTCGAGGAGGTGCTGGAGGGATCCCTTATGGTTCAGGATATGCGGGGTGAGCACTATGTCCTGGACATCTTCTCGAAGTCGCTATCAGAGGGACCAGGTGCAAGGTTACGGGAACTGTTGGGGTTGCTCACCACTTCTCACTTCAAGGGGGAGTATTGAAAATAGTGAAGTGAAAGTGACGGAATGGGCGACCTGTCCGCGCGGTCTATGCGGACAAGACTGGCGGCTAGCCAGGTCGGCAGAGTTACTGCATTCGGCTTGTTCCTTGGTGGCCTGGGCGGTTTGTTCGCACGGTCTGTGCGAACAGAGGTAGCGGCTAGCCAGACAGGCTTATGCTCAGCCAGCAGTTTGGTCCCAGAAGGTAACCGGGTAGATATCATCTCTATCCGCGGAGTCCGGCAAGAAGCGGACTGGTCAGGAGCTCGGGAGACCGACATGGCAGGCGCCTTGGTCTTGCTCTTGTGGCATGGCAAGTGGAAGCCGTGGAGTTCGCCGGTTAGAGCGGACAGGTGCCAGAGTTCACCGGTTAGAGCGGACAGGTGCTGGAGTTCACCGGAATTGGCAGACTGGTGCCAATGTCCTCCAGTAAGCGCGGACTGGCCCTTGTGGCTGGTGGTGTGGACTTGGTTGGTTCTGAACCAAGTCCAGGTTTGCTCAGTCCGGGTAATCGCGCGGTTAAGCGCGGAATGCTCCTCAGTCCGCCAAGCTCGGTAGCAGATGTTTTGTGGTTTGGTTGCGGGCTTGGTGAATGAGGAATGGAGCTGTGTCCGCAAGACGTGCAGACTAGAGCAGTGTCTGCCTGGGCATGCAGACTGTATTCTTTGTCCGCCGAGTACGACAGTTGTCAATATGCTGCCTTTGCTGCGGGCTCGGGTACGCGGGCTGGAGTTGTGTCCGCAGGGCGTGCAGACTGAGGTTGTTCGTTGATATGTAGGCAGGTTTCCACAGTGTCTGCGGGTTGTTGTCTTGGTCCTGACTTGTCCTTTGGCGACAAGGCGGATAGAGTTGGCTATCCGGCCTTGGTAATGTTACTTGGCGATCTGGCTATCTTGTAGGTCGCGGCGGACTGGTTGTGTATCCGCAACTTGCGGATACACTTGGTGCTCGCCGCGAGATGGGAGGGTTTTCCTATCGGCTAGGGCGGTGACCACACTCCTCATCGTGCTTATAAATAGGACCCCCTGTCACATCAATTATAATCGAATGAACAGTGAGTGAACTCACGGATAGTTGTTGCGGTCTGGATATTGTATCCACGCGGTTTGAATGTTGACCGGTTTGTGCTGTGCAGGTTCTGCGGATAGCACTGGAAAACCAGGACTTGGTTCTGACTTCGGTCAAGGACAGTGCGGATTCTGCGGTTAGCAACACGCGGTAAGCAGCAGGTCGCGGGTAGCGACCAAGCGGTCTTTTCTTCTGCAACTAGTTTCCTGGTTCAATAAGCTGTCCGCTTATGGCAGGTTGTTCAGATCGGCAGCAGCAAATCGAGCGGTTAGGCGGCTAGGCGACCTCGCGGTTAGGCGGCTTGCTGATCGGCGAGTAGAGCTTGCATTGGAATAACAGGAAGTCCGCGCGGCGTGGTTTGCGGCTTGGTGACTTGCCAGTTTGAGCGGACTCCGTAGTGCAGCAGTAGTTCGGGCAGTTACTCTTTGAGTCCGTGCGGTTTGAGTTTTGTCTTGTATTATTTCTGCTTCCCATTGGATACATCGGCAAATCATATCTCACATTGTAAAGATAATTATAGTACAAGATTCATGCTCTTCTGTTTTGCATCTGTTTTATTTGTGTTCAGATAGTTTGAGTGTTCCTGCGCCTGGTTTCCCGTTTTCCGCTATATCAAATTTTTCAACAAAAAATGACATGTATGCCCCTTGCCGGCCTGAGAAGGTTCGTTGCCAGCGATGGTGGCCGAAGGAGGCGGCGAGCAGCTTTGATGAACAAAGGCGGCAGAAGGCCGGCAGGCGCACAGTGCGGGCGAGAGGCCCACACACGGCATGTGGGTGCGCCCGGCTGATGCGCACATTCGCAGTGCGCATGCGGCCTGCGTGCACGGGCGGCCGCTGCGATGCACGCGACCGGCACGTGTACCACCACAGCGTGCGTGCGTGTGTGCGGGCACGAGGGCGCAAAAGATCTAGAAGACCTATATTCTAGAAATCTGTTGACTTTTCTATTTTAAACTTCCTTGAATAAATCATATAAATCAAAATAGTCATACATCTAAATTGAATACAGAACAGAGAGGAGGAGATTATGAGTATTATAAGAAAGAGCTTCTCCATCTCCACATTTACATATCCCCACCTCTTCTTCCCCAACCGCCCACAAAGCCCCCCCTTCCTCAATCTCTTCTTCCTCACAAAACAGAGAAACAAAAGCTTTTCCACAATCATGGCTTCTTCTTCCCCCAATTCCGTCGCCGATCGCCATGAAATCCCTCAGATTCTGAATCCCAGAACCATCGTTAAGAAGGTTTCGGCCAAGCCGCAGCGGGAAGGCGTCGGCGTGATCGTTCGAAGAAGCATTGGAACGTTAGTAATTACTTCCCCTGTTTTCTTCAATTGGATTTCCCCTGTTTTTTTTCCCAATTGGATTTCCCTTTTCTGATTTTCAGGCCAGAGCTTAAGAATCTGGATCCATTCTTAATGCTGGATTATGCCACTTGTATGCTTCTCATCTTCATCCTGCTTTTTTTTTTGCTTTGGTTTCTCTGGTTTCTGATTTGTTTTCTTCTAAATTGTTCACAGTTTCCCCTCCTAATGGCTTCCCTGATCACCCTCATAGAGGTGAGAATGAAAAATTTGGGAAAAAATGAAAACTTTTCTACTGCTGCTGCTGCTACTACTAATTTCTTTCTATATTTTTGATCTTCTTCTTCTACCTGCAGGCTTCGAAACTGTGACCTACGTATTAGAGGTAATTCGAGTTTTGTCATGTGTACGGCTAATTAAGGCTGGAGCTTTCTGTTTTGATGAAGCAGATAAACAAAATTCACTGAACATTTCAACGTTTTGTTGTTGTTGTTGTTTAAAATCTGATTTAATGATCTTATCAAGATCAAATCTTTTTCACGCCTCGGTTGTTTTGATGGTCAAATTTATCTCTCTGAGGTTTTTCATGTGCAAATAGCGTCCTCCCGGTCATCCTCAGGCTGACTTTTTTCGCCGGAGATTGTCGCCGGAGAATAACTGGAATGAAAAATCTGAAAAATTCACTGAACATTTCAAACGTTTTTGTCGCTGTTGCTGTTGTTGTTGTTTAAAATCTGATTTAATGATCTTATCAAAATCAAATCTTTTTCACGCTTGGGTTGTTTTGATGGTCAAATTTATCTCTCTGAGGTTTTTCATGTGTAAATAGCGTCCTCCCGGTCATCCTCCGGCTGACTTTTTTGGCCGGAGATTGTCGCCGGAGAATAACTGGAATGAATTAACTCAACATTTAAACGTTTTTTTGTTATTGTTGTTTAAAATCAGCATTATAGATCTTATCAAAATCAAATCTCTTTCACGCCTGGGTTGTTTTGATGGTCAAATTTATCTCTCTGAGGTTTTTAATGTCTAAATGGCATCCTCCCGGTCATCCTCAGGCTGACTTTTTTCGCCGGAGAATGTTGCCGGAGCATAACTTGAATGAATTAACTAAACGTTTTTTTGTTATTGTTGTTTAAAATCAGCTTTAATGATCTTATCAAAATCAATTCTTTTTCACGCCTGAGATTTTTTTGTGGTCAAATTTATCTCTCTGAGATTTTTGATGTGTAAATGGCATCCTCCCGGTCATCCGCCGGCTCTCTTTTTTGCCGGAGAATGTCGCCGGAGTATAACTGGAATGAATTAACTAAACATTCTAAACGTTTTTTTTTGTTGTTGTTGTTTAAAATCAGCATTAAAGATCTTATCAAAATCAATTCTTTTTTACGCCTGGGCTGTTTTGGTGGTCAAATTTATCTCTCTGAGGTTTTAATATGTAAATGGCATCCTCCCAGTCATCCACCGGCTGACTTTTTTGTTTGCCGGAGAATGTTGCCGGAATGAATTGACACATAAAAAATAATTCTTACTGTATTCAAAATGAAGAAATTGTTTTGGCTGGTGTTTATTGAAATTCAGGGAGCCCTCAAACACGAAGATTTTGCGGGTCACAGGGGAATTATCAGGGCCGGAGATCTTCAGGTTTGTTCTGTAACCGTTATGTTGTCGTCCTATCGGCACCGAACCGCTCCGCCATGAATCCATGGTTGGTTTGAGAACATATCGCGTTGGGCCACGGCCCGCACAGCCCCCTCTCGACACCTGTGTTCTCAGTGCCGCAGGTTGTTGAGGTGGGGGACTCCTCCTACGGAGTCTCATCGCTCTTTATCAACAACCCGCGCCACTAAGAACATGTGCCGAAAGGGGTTGAGGGTGTGCGGGTCGTGGCCCAGCGCCATCTGTTCTTGGACCGACCACGGATCCATGACGGAGCGACTTGGTGCCGATACGATCGCATCGCATTATCCTCGCAATTCTTCATTCTCAGCACAAATTCTCAGCTAAAAATAGAAGCTTTCTTAAAATTCAGTGGATGACCGCCGGCAAAGGAATCCTGCACTCGGAGCTGCCCACCGGCGACATCCCCAACAAGGGGCTCCAGCTCTGGATCAACCTTTCCTCCAAAGACAAAATGTAAGGAAGGATTATTTTAAATTACTTCTTAACCTCATATATTAAAAATAAACAAATAAATTATCCTAAATAAATGCGAGTCGTTTTTCGGACCGATCGCCCTTCCAAAATCTAATCAGGGCGCAGCCTTTGGTGACCCCATAGCCCGCGGCAAATTTTTGGAACCATACTTTGTTTTCAAATCTAGGTCCACGTGAATTCAAAGCGCGAACACGTCGAAATCTTAGAAAATTGATAAATTTTTGGTTTTCTTCTCTTAAGCGCGCATGAATGCATCTCTTTAGGGTTCCGTGGTAAGGTCATAATTTTTGGATCTTAAATCTTGTCGGAGGAGAGATGAAGAGGAAACCGGGCTTGATAAAGGTATGTGTCGTAAATCTTTTTGGATCAAAAATGACATCCCGAGAGATCAAAAAAGATCTCTAGAAATTTTTGATCTTCTGACAGATCAAAAATGATATCTTGAGATATCAAAAATGATCTCCTGAAAGATCAAAAATTTCTCATGTCCTGTTTCGACAGGCGGTTCGGAAGTTTCTCAGAGACTGAACCAAGGAGAAATTCTTGAAGCATGAGAAATTCTTGGTCTACCTTCTCTAAGAGAAGGAAGCAGACTAATCTAAACCTTGGTGGGCGGAAAAATGACCAGACGTCGTCAGAAGAGGCGGTCTAATTTCAATGAAGATCGTTGAAATTCAGAGAAGGAAATGACATTCCCGCTCGCTTTACACAAATCGTTGAAATTTACCTTTCTTTCATGTTTACGACATTTGTCATTTTGTCGTGCCCTAATTTCACCTGGGCCTAAATTCTAAAACTGAGCTTCATGTATACCCTATTTTGTTACATGTATACATTTACATTAAGGCGTTGAAGATACAAATGCAAATGTTAAAAATAGTTGTGAATGCAGGATTGAGCCAAATTATCAAGAGCTTCAGAGCAAAGACATTAACAGAGCGCAAAAGGATGGCATCGAAGTCTGCGTCATCGCCGGGGAAGCATTCGGCGTCCGCTCTCCAATCTACACTCGAACACCCACCATGTATCTGGATTTCACTATGAATCCTGGGGCCGAGCTCCGGCAGCTGATCCCCCTTGGCTGGAACGCCTTTGCGTATATCGTCGAGGGGGAGGGTGTTTTCGGGGAAGAGGGCTCCTCCCCTTCTACGGCCCACAATGTTCTGGTATTGAGCAATGGCGACGGGGTGAGGGCCTGGAACAAGTCCGGCGGCCCGCTGCGATTTATGCTTGTTGCCGGCCAGCCGCTGAACGAGCCGGTGGTGCAGTATGGGCCGTTCGTGATGAATACGCGCGAAGAGATACAGCAAACTTTGGAGGATTATCAGCTTTGCAAGAACGGGTTTGAGAAGGCAAAGCACTGGAAGTCCAGGAGGTAGTTGTTGGAAAAGGAAGGTATTAAGAATGTTGTTGTTGCTGTTGTTGTTATGAGAAGAAAGCAAACCCAAATCTCCATTAAACACAAATTTGAAGAAGAACTTGAGAGAAATATTCAGTTTTTATATGACTAATGTAGCTCTATTTTTATTGTTGCTTTAATGTAATCTTGTATGGAGTGTTATGTTTGATTGGTATAAAACTATGTAATCACTGTTGAATGAGTAATAAGAAAGAATCACTTCCTTCTGCTACTTCCTTGTGTCATGTCTTTTTTCCCACGATCAAATTTTAACATTGGTATCAGAGTGAGGTTAAAATTTCTTGTATGAAATTGACATTTATAAATAGAGATCTGTTTAGATGAACATTGTTTGTGGAGTTGTTCAGAACTTATAGTTTTTTTATGAATTGTTTGGCAAAACAGTAGTGTGATGTTTACATTAAAAAAATGTTTTTAAAAAAGAGCAATATTATATGCAAGCCATTAATATATACAGACGTTGGTGACAGGTTAGCGATTTCACCCGTGTGTCGGGAACCCGGTCTTCTAATCACCACTTTGTGAAAGAAAAAAACTCACATTTCATCAACATTTGGATGATAAATCTTAGTAATGATCGTCATCCTTTGTCCTCGAAAAGACAAGATAGCTAAGAAAAAATAGTAGATAGAATTAATGGAGATTAGAAAGAAACAGGGCAAATCAAGGAGATTCACAGTTTCATGAAGTCCATCTCTTGCCGCTTTCTTAGAGAAGACATCACACCTCATTTGAGTTTCTGTGCAGTGGAAAATACTGACAGAGCGGAGCAGGGTGTTGAAAATTTGAAGTGAGGTCATCAGGGTGGCAGGTCGCCGAGTCAGCAGGGCCGCAGGTCGCCAGGTTGCTATCGCTAGGCGATATCACTATCTCCAGGCATAGTGTTTTTTGTCCGCCCTCCTCTGTATACCCCCCAAATTGTGCGATTAGATGTTGCAGACCGCGTAGTTGTGCGGTTTGGGTTGACAGACTGCCTATTTTGCTCTGATAGCTGTATCGCTTGTGGCGGTGACCATATCTTCCTCCCCTACCTATAAATAGGGGTCCCGAGCCCCTCTTTTGTATCTTGGATCGTAGAGAACTGTTGCTTGGTACAAGGTTGCAGTTAGGATTTTCCAGACCGCACGACGAGGAAGAGAAGACTCTTGATCAGCCGTTTTGCTAACTGTGCGGTCCGGTGACTTGGTCTGGCGGTTAAGTTAGTGTCCCGACATCAGGGCAGTAGAAGGTAATAGTTGGCGGTCTAGAGCTATTGTTGGGCGATATCAATATCGCTGGGCGATATCGCAGTTTGGCAATCTGAGCTGTCTCTCCTTGGCAGTACTCAAAAAGGCGGTCTTAAGATCAGTTTGCGCGGTATGGTTTGCTAGTTCGCGCGAAGTGGACGAACTGGGTGGTCTGTTTCCAACACAAGTCAATAAAGGCTATTCATGCGACCTTGGCGGTCTTGGAGACCTTGGCGGTCTTGGAGACCTTGGCGGTCTTGGAGACCTTGGCCGTCTCGGCGATCTTGGCGGTCTCGGCGATCTTGGCGGTCTCGACAGTCTTGGCGGTCTCAGTTTTCAATTCTTCAGTTTGTACTTAGTCTTTTTTGATCTTTATCGGGTGCAACGCAAAATCATGTCTCGCGCTTGTATGTCTCGCCTTATAAAGTAGTGAATAAAATTCAAGTGTTGTTCTACCATTTTCTTATTGCTAGTGATTTACTTCTCTTAGTTGGTTGAGAGTGATCCTATGATCTCCCCATCATAAAATTTTACGTGGTATCAGAGCGACAAAGGTTTTTGCAGTCAACTATTAACTAGACTTTGCTAAGTACCTTTGGAAGACAAATAAAACATGAGATCTAGAATGGAAGGTGGATATGCAAGGGCTCTTGTATTGAGCTGCTAACTCATACAAATTACAAGAAATGAAAGTCTTGTATAGAGAGCCATCTACTTGACGAAGACCTATGAGAGGTTGTTGGTGGAGATGATAGATTGAAGGTGGTGGCTGCTGGAGATAATGCTCAGGAGGTGAGAGCTAGGAGGAGAACTAACACAGAGGCAGAGTTTTCTCTCAAATGAGCTATCTCACCGGAGCTGTTTGATCACATCATAGGCTGCAGGATGACTTCTGAGATTTGGACCTCCCTGAATGGGTTGTTCAATAAAAATAAAATAGCAAGACTACAATTCCTAGAAAATGAGTTGGCGAGAGCCTCTCAAAGAGACTTGTCCATTTCTTCTTTCTTTCACAAGATGAAAATCCATGTGATGTATGAGATCTCAACACTTGATGTAGATGAGCCCATTTCAAAGGCTAAGCTGAAGAGGCACATCATCCGCTGCTTGTGGAAGGAGTATGTGACCTCCATTACCTCGGTGTAGGGTTGGGCTAATCAGTCATCATTACTGGAGCTGGAGAACTTGTTATCCTCTCAGGAGAGCTTAGCAAGGTAGATGTATGGGTGTACTATCTCAGGAGGAGATAATGAAGTTCTTTATTCTGGAAAGAAGAAGAGGTAGGACAAGAAAAAGTCCTATGGTGGATATGGTGCTTTTACCTGATCACTACAGGAGAGGAGCAATGCTCCTAAGCATGATGGAGGTGAGAAGGGAGGACTCAGGTGCTTCCAATGCAATAAGTTTGGTCACATGAAGAAGGATTGCAAGGTAAATATTCAGTCAGGACACACTGCTGAGAGAGGAGGTGAATCCAAGAAGAAAGGTGGGTGGGGAACCTGCTTCATGGCAGACATGACGACAAAAATTGTTGGTGTCTTGGCCTCCATCAACTTCTAGGAAGATTGGATCATTGACTCTGGATGTGGTCATCATTTCACAAGGGATAAGTTAAAATTTTCTTCCCTTCAGGTGTACTAGGGTAATGATGCTAACATTATAGCTGATGATACAGTACAGGTAGTGGACAAGGAGGGAACAGTCTCCTTGGGCAGTGATGAGAGACCACTCACGCTGAAGAGTGTGTATCATGTGTCTGGGATGAAGAAGAATATGTTCTCAGTGACCAATGCGGTAGATGTTAACTACCATGTGTTGTTGGGTCTAATAGAGGGAAATTTTCATCAGTGAAGGCTAACATCACCCATATTGGAAGATGAGTGAAGGACTTGTTTATTCTATCAACAAGTTCTTATGTTGAAATGATGAGAGCAAATGACAGTACTGCTATCTGACATGAGAGGCTGTGACATATAAAGATGGACAAGTTGAAGTTTATGCCGGGGAAGATCCTAGTGATATGCTTGTCTAGTATTTCCTCCTTAGACAATAGTCATGTGTATGTGGGATGTCAATATAGAAAGGCACATTACCTTCCATTTGATAAGTTACTGTCCTGGTGCAAGGCTCCTTTGGAGTGCATTAACAACGACTTGATGGGATTGTGTCTCACTCCTTATTCAGGTTACAAATATATGCTGATCTTCATTGATAACTTCAAAAGGTATACTTGAGTGTACTTTGTGAAGGAGAAGTCGGAAGTTTTTGAGAAATTCTTGGAGTTCAAGGAGCTCGTTGAAGGTATGCTGAATATGCAGATACAGAGGTTGATGACATGTAATGAAGGGGGGAGTTTATCTCCTCTGAATTCATTAACTTCTGCAGAAAGTATGAGATCAATAGAGAGGTCTCTTGAGCAAACACTCCTCAACATAACAGAGTTATAGAGAGGAATATCTGCCATCTTGCGGAGACCTGCAAGAGATGTCTTCATGCCAAAGGTATTCCCTGGGTCTTCCGTGTATAGGGAATGGCCTGTACAACATACATCATAAACAAGATGTCCTTGAGTCCTATCAACATGAAGTCTTCGTATGGACTGGTGTTTAAGGAGAAGCTGTCACAACCCGCATTTTTTCCGCATAAAGGGGTATATCAGAGTAAGGAGAAAAAACGTGTCATGATGCCACGTCGGCAGGGAATAACTGCATATGTCCACAACTAAACACCTTTTTGAAAGATTAATAAGTTATTTTAAGGGAAATCCAGTTATAAGTTAAGCGGTCAGCTGTATCCCTCAGCTTAGTGGATCAACTAGTCTACGAGTAAAAATATGGTTATACGTTGCGGAAAATTATTTGATTAAGTTGATTAACACCCAACATGAGTATAAGCATCCCCAAAGGACAACTCTTGACATTCAAGATTCTAGATTTATTATAAGTATAAAAATAGTCTTTACGTTAACTAAAAAATAGTATTTTAATTTTAGAAATATGAGATGTATGAAGTATTAGTAGTAATGATTTTATAAGTGAAAATACCTAACATGCAACTTAACATAAAACATTCCCAAAGAACAAGTAAAAACAACCACAAAGATAAAACTAGCAGCTTAACAAAGCATTCAACAATTCAAAAAAAACCACCAGTGGACGTCAACAAACCGACACGAACCCACTGGTCAGTATATGTGTCTGTACTAACAAGAAAACAACAAAGAACTCCCTCTCAAGGTAGAAGAAATCTATGCAACACTGCAGTCCACTAACAACACCCAAAACTTAGCCGCTCAACCGGCTACTGCTCTGAACCTGAGGCATTCAAAAGAAGAACACCCCAGCAAGTAAAATGCAAGTGGCAAAGGAAAAACAATCAGGTAATAAGTGTAAAGTAAGAGATGAGTTTACCAAACCCAAGTACAAAAATGCTGAAGACCACAGCTGGATAGCCAAGTAAATATAGTACAGTAAAATCTGAAGTAAATGAGTCAATTGAATAAATGCACCAAGTGCGGAACGAAGCCATGCTTCGAAAATATATGCAAGGATTATCATAAAAGCATAGAATAAACTATAAGCGAACTGAGCATAAAACAACTCAAAAAACATGAACTATTAACACTCGACAAAAAATAAACCGGACGGAGTCGGTGACCAATTGTCCCATACCATGCTCCCAAGCCCAAATGTCTCAAAAAGAAAGCCCTGCGGTGGTGGCCACTTGTCCAAACCCAAACCAGCAGTCCTCAGAAAAACAGAGACCAAAACCCTGCAAAGTGCAGCGATCCACAACCTACATCCAGTTGGTGGTCCTTTATCCACTGCCAACCTTCATAGACAAAGAAACATCAGGTCCTATCCAAATCCCAAGTCTAAACCTTAAAAAACTTAAACCAGTGCTAAAACCATCCTAAGGACTTAACCTGCCGAATTGGACAAAAAAATGGCGTAAAATATTCTAAGTCCCAGCAAATTCGGCGAGTATACCCGACGAAACTCAAGCATACTCGGCGAATTTTATCAATACTCGACGAATATGCCACACGACAACCGACGATATTTGTCAAACTCCAGGCGACGCTCGACGAATAGACAATGATATTCGTCGAACTCCGTTCGACGAATGGACAACGATATTCGTCGAACTCCACTCGACGCTTGACGAATGGACCACGAAATCCGTCGAACTCCGTTCGACGAATGGATAATGATATTCGTCGAACTCTGCTCGACGCTCGATGAATGGACAACGCTATTTGTCGAACTCCGTTTGACGAATGGACAGACACTCGACGAATAATCAGCAATATTCATCAAACTCCTTACGTTAACTTTATGAATCACACCAAAAATGACTTATCCTAAATTCGGCGATACTCGCCAAATTCTACTTAGACTACACACCACTACTCGACGAAAATCCCTCATCCTCTTGCTCGACGAGTCTATGACATCCCACATCGATACTCGACGAACACGGAACTAACAATACTCGATGAACTCCATTACAATACACATCGATTTTTACTTGATCTCTAATTTTCCCAATTTCTATAGTTTGGCCAAAAATCAAGATCTAGCCTAGAGGGGCATTTTCATGTTTCCTACTTTACTCCTAACCTCTAAGGGAGGAAAACAAAGGAGGGAGATCAAATACAAACGATCAAGCAAGGGAAGAGATCCACTTGCCTCAAAACTCTGGAGAAACGCCACTCGCTCGCGCCGCTTCAAGGATCGCCCGAAGAAAGCCCAAAGCAACGTTTCCTGAAATTTTTGGAGGAGAAAGGAGGTCAAAATCTCAAACCCTAACATATAAAATTCGAGGAAACGGGAAGATCTTACCACGATCGCGAAGCCCTCGCCGAGAGCTTTCCAAATCTCTACTCAAACGTCAAAACCGACCACTAAATCTCCCGAAATCACCGGCCAAAAGCTCTGTCGTCCGCCGAACTCCTTCTTTTGCGAAACGAAAACCACCGTCGGGTTGGGGAAGATAATGAACAGTAGGGTTCATTTTTACGCATATACATATACATATATATATATATTATAATAATTAATTAATTCATAATACATTACAATAAATATTAATAATCCCAAAACAAATCCGAAATCCATAACCACTCAGAATTCTACGAAATTCGTACCGTAGCTAAATACTGACGCTATGAAACCAACGATGAAGTCGAAACTCAAATCAGACAAATAAAACTCGGGCAAACACCTCTTGAAGCCAAAACACAAGCATTCCCAAAAAAGCTCCATCGAGCCACCAAAATAGACCCGGCTCGCAAAGGAATCTTGCAAACAGGCTAAACCTAGCCACAAAGAAACTCAAAGAGCAAAAATCACGTTCTAACCATGGCACAAGCCAAACATGCGTTAATGTAACGCCTTGACGTCAAAATTACGTCACTATAGGAACAAAAATAAATACCGAAAAATCTGGGGTGTTATAGCCACCCCTCCTAAAAAGAAGTTTCGTCCCGAAACTTAACATAAACAGGATCAAATCCCAATCAGAATAAAAATAATCATAAGCAAACAGAGAAAACACTTACCAAAACATCAGGAGAACAGATGAGGATGAGCCTCCCTCATAGCTGACTCCAACTCCTAAGTCGCGCTTTCCACGTCTTGGTTCTGCCACAAAACTTTAACCATCAGTATTATTTTCCTTCGCAATACCGGATCTTGAGTATCCAAGACACGAACATGCACTTCCACATATGAAAGGTTAGGCTCCAACTGGGGCACAGAATCAAGAACTTGTCTGTCGCTTAACACACACTTCTATAATTGGCTCACGTGAAAAATATCATGCACACCAGAAAAACTTGCAGGCAAATCCAGCCTATAAGCTGACACACCAATTCACTCAACAATTTCAAAAGGTCCCACAACCTCGGGTCTAACTTGTGGTTTTTACCAAACCTTTTAACTCTAGACATCAGGGAAACTTTAAGGAACACCATATCCCCAACAACAAACTCCAAATCGGTCCTACGCCGATTGACATTCTTTTCATATCGCTCTTGAGCTATCCGAAGCTTCTCTCAAATATGCTTTACAGAAACATCCATCTCTTCTAATGCTTAAGGGCCCAACAACGGTCTCTCATAGACCTCGGCCAAAAACAAAGGAGTTCTACAATGCCTCCCATACAGAGCCTTAAACGGGTCCATCTACAAAACTTTCATGATAACTGTTATTATATGCAAACTCCATTTGTCTCAATCACTCATTTCACGCTCCTTCGTGGTCCAATATATAACATATGATCATATCTTCCACGATCTGATTTACTCTTTCTGTTTGACCATTAGTCTGCGGATGATAAGCGGTGGAATACCTCAAATCGGTACCCAACCCTTCCTGTAAACTCTTCCAAAAACGAGACGAAAACCTGGAGTCTCGATCCAATATAATACTGACAGGCACTCCGTGTAACCTAATGATCTCATCCAAATATAATTCAGCTATCTTTTTTATGGGGTAATCAATCTTAAACGGCACGAAGTGAACACACTTTGTTAATCTGTCCACAATAACCCAAACTAAATCGTATCCTTGGGGAGATCTCGACAAACCAGTAATAAAATCCATTGAAATGCTCTCCCACTTCCAACTTAGAATCTCTAAGGGCATTAACTTGCCTCCAGACCTACCATGATCAGCCTTAACTTGCTTACAAGTAAAACATTCTGATACATACTTAGCTATATAGCCATTCATACCATACCACCAAGCAATCTGCTTCAGATCCTTATACATTTTTATAGAACCGGGGTGGTAGGCAACACTGGAACCATGCGCTTCTTTACACAACTTAACTCAGATATCCTCGACCACGGGAATGCAAAATCTGTCACGGTACCTCAAAGTACTCGCGTCATCAATCGAAAAGTCCGGCAATTCCCCCTTCGCAATTCTACTATAAAGGTGCATCAAATCAGTATCGTCCCTTTGATGTAGGCTCATCAGTGCAATCCATGAAGGATCTAACACTTTCAAACTACTGGGCGAGTCGCTACTCCCCACCGATATGTCCATCAAAAGAAATTCTTCCACCAGCGAATCCACAAAAAGATTAAAAATCTTCGCTGACTTCCTACTCAAGGCATCAGCTACCACATTAGCTTTGCTCGGATGGTATTGAATCTCCACATCATAGTCAGCCACATACTCTAACCATCTCCGCTGACGCAAATTCAATTCCTTTTGAGTGAAGACGTACTTCAAACTCTTATGATCGGTATAAATTTTGCACAAAGCGTCATATAAAAGATGCCTCCATAACTTTAAGGCGTAAATCACAACTGCAAATTCCAGATCATGCGTAGGGTAATTCCTTTCATGAGTCTTTAACTGCCTCGACCCATACGTTATCACTTTGCCTTCTTGCATCAACACGCACCCAAGCCCAACGTGCGATGTGTCCACATACACATCATACTCAATCCCTTCAGTAGGCAAGGTCAACACAGGAGCAATGCACAATCTCCTCTTTAATTCCAGAAAAGCTTCCTTGCACCTATCGCTCCATACAAAAGTTGTGTTCTTCTGCGTAAGCTTAGTCAATGGCACAGACTACGTAGAGAAACCTTCAACAAACCTTCTATAATATCCTGCCTGTTGGGGCTGCGGTCCGGAATCGCCCCCGCGCTGCGGTGCTATGCGGTAATGGCTTAACTGGCTGCCACGTGGATCCGCCCGAGGACCTTTGATATAAAGATTAGTGGCGCCGTCCTCCATCAGTCCGGGCTTTTGGTGCGAGTGGTTGCGCTAAGTCCTCTCAATTGGTATCAGAGGGGGTCGCGGGTTCGAAACCCGGGGTCATTTTCGGGGGGGGGGGGATTGTTGGGGCTGCGGTCCGAAATCTCCCCCGCGCTGCGGTGCTATGCGGTAATGGCTTAACTGGCTGCCCCGTGGATCCGCCCGAGGACCTTTGATATAAAGATTAGTGGCGTCGTCCTCCATCAGTCCGAGCTTTTGGTGCGAGTGGTTGCGCTAAGTCCTCTCACTGCCAACCCTAGGAATCTCCTTATCTCTTTGGGAGTGGCAGGCCTATTCCAATCCATGACAGCAGCTATCTTCTCAAGGTCCATCAAAATTCCATCTTTATTAATAACATGGCCCAGAAAAGAAACCTTAAGGAGCCAAAACTCGCACTTACTTAGCTTGGCATACAACTTATGCTCCCTCAAGGTAGACAAAACTAAGCACAAGTGTTGAGCAAGCTCTTCAGCACTGCGGGGGTATACCAGAACATCGTCTATAAACACAACCATGAAACGGTACAAGAAGTCCTTAAATACACTATTCATCATATCCATAAAGGCAGAAGGCGCATTAGTCAATCCAAAAGACATCGCAAAAAACTCAAAATTCCCATGCCACGAACGGAAAGCAGTCTGCGGAATATCTATCTCGCGAATCATCAACTGATGGTAGCCTGAACGAAGATCAATCTTTGAAAACACAGAGCTACCATGCAACTGATCAAACCGATCATCAAACCTTGGCAGGGGATATCTATTCTTAATGGTCACCTTATTCAGTTCTCTATAATCGATGCAAAGCCTCATCGATCCATCTTTTTTCTTTATAAACAACACGGGAGCACCCCACGGAGAAGAACTCGGCCTAATAAAACCATTATAAAGCAACTCATCCAATTGGGTACGCAGCTCCTCTAGCTCATGCGGGGTCATACTGTACGGTGCCTTAGCAATAGGACGGGTACCCGACTCCACATCTATAACAAACTCCACGTCTCTCTCGGGTGGAAGACCAGGAAGATTATCAGGAAAAACATCAAGAAACTCGCGCACAAACTACAATCTCCTCAACTCGCGACAAACTACAATCGGTCACCATCACTGACACTAAATAAGTAAAACATCCGGAATTTACCAGCTTCCGAGCACGTACCGCAGAAATAATCGGATAACTCTGGCGCGGATAACCATAAACACTCTTGGGTTGACCGTTTTCCATCTTGAAGTCCAAGTGCTTGACCTTGTACTAGATGACCGCATCATACTTGGACAACCAATCCATGCCTAGAATCACATCGAAATCTTCCAAGTCTATCATCTTCAAATCAGCAACCGCTAGAAAATCACCTAACAGAATCAGACAACTCTGAATGCCTTGGTCTGATACAACAGAATCACCGGAAGGAAACTTGACACTAACTGCATCGCCAATAAGATCAAGGGTCAAACCGTGACGCTCTACGAAAGCCCTATCCACAAATGAGTGGGTAGCACCAGAATCGAACAGAACACGCGCCCAACGGTTCTTTACCTTAAACTTTCCTATATAAAGTCAAATACGCAACTAAGGAAATGAACGTCGAACTACAACTACAATTGGAAAGCGAGAAACAGGCCTGAAATAACTTGCGAAGATGTCTGAACTTCCTCCAAAGACACTACGTTCAACTTGCTCTTCCCCTTGTCCAATAGCTGCGGCGGCGACAAAGCCTGAAGTGAAACTGGTTGTAACGGGGGCTGAGCCTGCAGGCACTTTGACTTAACATGTCCCTTCTGCCTACAATGGAAGCAGGTCTGGTCCTTAAGCCAACAACGAGCAGCGTCGTGCCCCTTCCACTTACATGCAGTGTATATCGAATCTCCTTTAGCAGCACCCTGAATCGCATGCACCTGCTCTTTCTTCTGGGCTCCTAAACTTTGATAACACCTTTCAAATGGATGGCCTGGACGGCCACAGAAACTGCATATCTCTTTGCTTCTTTTCCCTAAAGTGGTACCAGATTCTTGGGAACTCTTACCCTCATCGACCTTCCTCTTATCCTTTCTCATTTGTTGACCTCGACTCTTGGCGTTATCAATCGCCTCAACCTTCAGAGCAGCCTGCACAACCTCAGCATAGCTTTCAGATCCATACTCACTAGCTAGCTGCTGGATGTCGTTCCTAAGACCACCCAGAAATCATTTAATTTGGTTAGACTCTGAAGATACCATGTCCGGGTAAAAACGACTCAGTTTGCTTAATTCCACCTCGTACTTGGTAACAGTAAGCTGCCTTTACTTAACGTATAGAAAATAATTCATCAGACGGTCTCTCTCGACCGAAGGCAGAAACTTCTTCAATTGCAACCCTTTGAAGGATTCCCATAAACATCCATCCTTAAGATTCTCCTTCTCTCTCAGCCACCAACTCTTAGCAAGTCCTTTGAGTTGGCGACCATCACCCTCTGGTCCGCTGAAATTCCGGAGTAAGCAAACATCTCCTCGATGGCTATTATCCAATCATCCAAGGCCATGAAATCCGCCCTACCATCATAAGTAGGGGGTCCCAGTCTCTGGAAATGCAAGATAAACGTCATCTCTGGTGGCAACAACATCGGGGGCACCAGAGGAGCAGGGGGAATAGGAACAGCCTGACCCACAGCCGGGTCCTGCACTCGCGATAACTGTCCTGACATAACCGATAACAACGCTTGGATCTACGACTGCATCTCCACCATCTGCCTGGAAAAATTTTCATTACTCTGCCACATACTTTCAATCATTGCTTCGCTCCGCGCACCTGAAGACTCGCCCTATGACTGGGGAGTTGACCTAGTGGCCACACACTTAGGTGCCATTCTAAACAAATAACAAATATTAATCAAAACCTAGCCCAACCACTAGAACCAAAAACATAGTCCAGATAAAACATACATAAGTACTTGCTAAAGCTGCCAACTTGCTCGGGGATTTCAATCATGATGTCATGCCTAAACTTAGGATGATAAACTGCCATCCTACTGACTCATGTGTCTTTACCACGAATGCATGGATTCTTATTCCTTTTGACTCAAAACTATGTATGTACATATGTCATCATGTAAGTATTTAGCTTGACACGTGTGCTGATGTAATGTTATGTCATGCATGTTGTGCTATGCAATCTAAAAAAGTCCTTAATGCATGTTATGAGCGACGTACACATGAAATGTTATGCATCCCATACTACATAACATCACATGCAATGAAAAAAGAAAACGTGCTAATGGGCACCCATGTGATGATGGTTAGGCATCTCATACTACATAACCGTCACATGTTGCCACCTATGGTGGATCCATATACAAACACATGTTATGCATCCCATACTACATAATATGCCCCATATACTTCTTATAATACTATGAGTGTAGTGTTTTTGCTTCAGCCAAGACGTACTGATGACACATTGGTGTGTGTATGCAATGAAACTAGATGACTAACACAGACTTGAGATAGTTGTTCGACCAATTGTCCAACAACATATCCCTCTGATACCAACTATCACAACCCGCATTTTCTCCGCATAAAGGGATATATCAGAGTAAGGAGAAAACACTTGTCATGATGCCATGTCGGTAGGAAATAACTGCTGACGTTCAGGTGAGACCACAACTAAACACCTTTTTGAAAGATTAATAAGTTATTTTAAGGGAAATCTAGTTTTAAGATAAGCGGTCAACCGTATCCCTCGGCTTAGTGGATCAACTAGTCCACGAGTAAAAATATGGTTTTATGCTGAGTAAAATACTTTGATTAAGTTAATTAACACCCTACATGATTATAAGCATCCCCAAAGGACAACTCATGGCATGCAAGACTCTAGATTTATTATAAGTATGGAAATAGTCTTTACGTTAGCGAGAAAATAGTATTTTAGTTTTAGAAATATGAGATATATGAAGTACTAGTAGTAATGCTTTTATAAGTGAAAATACCTAACATGCAACCTAATATAAACATTCCCAGAGAACATGTAAAAACAACCACAAAAAGTAAAACTAGCAGCTTAGCAAGTATTCAACAATTCATGACGAAAATCACCAGTGGGCATCAACAAACTCACACGAATCCACTGATCAGTATATGTGTATATACTAACAAGAAAACAACAAAGAACTACCTCTCAAGGTAGAGGAAACCTCTGCAACACTGCAGTCCACTAGCAACACACAAAACTTAGCCGCTCAACCAGCTACTACCCTGAACCTGAGGAATCAAAAAAAGAATACCTCAGCAAGTAAAATACAAGTGGAAAAGGAAAAACAACCAGGTAATAAGTGAAAAGTAAGAGACGGGTTTACCAAACCCAAGTACAAAAATGCTAAAGACCACAGCTGGATAGCCCAGTAAATAATAGTATAGTAAAATCTGAAGTAAATGAGTCAATTGAATAAATGCACCAAGTGCGGAATTAATCCATGCTTCGACAATATCTGCAAGTATTAGTATAAAGGCATAGAATAAACTAGAAGCGAACTGAGCATAAAACAACTCGAAAAAACGTGAATCATTAACACTTGGCAAAAAATAAACCGGGCAGAGTCGGTGACCAATTGTCCCATAACATGCTCCCAAGCCCAAATATCTCAAAAAGAAAGCCCTGCGGTGGTGGCCACTTGTCCAAACACAAACCAACAGTCTTCAGAAAAACTGAGACCAAAACACATGCCAAGTGCAACGATCCACAATCTACGTTTAGTTGGTGGTCCTTTATCCACTGCCAACCTTCATAGTCGAAGAAACATCAGGTCCTACCCAAATCCCAAGTCTAAACCTTAAGAAAACTTAAACCAGTCCTAAAACCATCCTAAGGACTAAACCCGCCGAATCGGACAAAAAAAACAGCGTAAAATATTCTAAGTCCCAGAAAATTCGGCGAGTATACCCGACGAAACTCAATCATACTCGACGAATTTTATCAATACTCGACGAATCTGCCACACGACAACCAACGATACTCGTCGAACTCCGGGCAACGCTCGACGAATAGACAATGATATTCGTCGAACTCAGTGAGACGAATGGACAACGATATTCGTCGAACTTCACTCGACGCTCGACGAATGGACCACGATATTCGCCGAACTCTATTCGACGAATGGATAACGATATTCGTCGAACTCCGCTCGACACTCGACGAATGGACAACGCTATTCGCCGAACTCCGTTCGACGAATGGACCAACACTCGATGAATATTCAGCGATATTCGTCGAACTCCTTACGCTAACTTTATAAATCACGCCAAAAATGACTTATCCTAAATTCGGCGATACTCGCCGAATTCTACTTAGACTACGCACCACTACTCGACGAAAATCCCTCATCCTCTTGCTCGACGAGTCTATGGCATCCCACACCGATACTCGACGAACACAGAACTAACAATACTCGACGAACTCCATTATAATACACGCCGATTTTTACCTGATCTCTAATTTTCCCAATTTCTATAGTTTGGCCAAAAATCAAGATCTAGCCTAGAGGGACATTTTCATGTTTCCTACTCTACTCCTAACCTCTAAGTGAGGAAAACAAAGGAGGGAGATCAAATAAAAACGATCAAGCAAGGGAAGAGATCCACTTGCCTCAAAACTCTGGAGAAACACCGCCCGCTCGCGCCGCTTCAAGGATCGGCCGAAGAAACCCAAAGCAACGTTTCCTAAAACTTTTGGAGGAGAAAGGAGGTCAAAACCTCAAACCCTAACGTACAAAATTCGAGGAAACGGGAAGATATTACCACGATCGCGAAGCCCTCGGTGAGAGATTTCCAAATCTCTACGCAAACGTCAAAACCGACCACTAAATCTCCCGAAATCACCGACCGAAAGCTCTGTTGTCCGCCGAACTCCTTTCGCGAAACGAAAACCGCCGTCGGGTTGGGGAAGATAATGAACAGTAGGGTTTGTTTTTACGCATATATATATATTATAATAATTAATTAATTCATAATACATTACAATAAATATTAATAATCCCAAAACAAATCCATAACCACTCGGAATTCTACGAAATTCGCACTGTAGCTAAATACCGACGCTACGAACCCAGCGACGAAGTCGAAACTCAAACGTGACAAACCAAATTCAGGCAAACACCTCCCGAAGCCAAAACACACGCATTCCCAAAAAGGCTCCACCGAGTCACCAAAACAGACCCAGCTCGCAAGGGAATTTTGCAAATAGGCTAAACCCAGCCACACAGAAACGCAAAGAGCAAAAACCACGTTCTAACCACGGCACAAGTCAAACATGCGTTAACGTAACACCCTAACGTCAAAATTATGCCACTATAGGAATAAAAATAAATACCAAAAAAATCAGTGGCGTTATAGAAGCCTATCGCGACACACATTCGGGTGTTCGGTTTTACCTATTGCGTGCCTATTCTAGATGCTCTAAGGATAAAACTAGATGTTGAGGCAAGGAAACTTGTCTTCATTGACTATGATAAGAGTAAGAAGGGATGGAAGTGCATGGATCCTGAGACAAGAAAATTTATTATCTCGAGTGATGTGGTATTCGACGAGCTGACGTCGTACCAGGGTAGTTCTTCTATAAAACTACAAGAGGGAAGGGAGGAAAGAAGAAGACAAGATGATGCTGAAATTTTTTTAGTGGAGATGCCTGTGTCTCTAGGAGCTCTGGTTGCATCAAGCTCAAGGTCGGGTGATTCAGGTTTCGAAAGCATGGGGAGCGATGCTCCTAGTACCTCTGATAGGAGAGCTGATACAAATGAAGCAGCATATGTGGTAGAGAGTAGTCCGACCTTACGAAGGTCGAAGCAGACCATCATACAACTGGCTTGGTAAGAGGGAAATATGGTGAACTTAGTTTCATGCTATTTTACTAGACCTCTGGACGAGTGAGAGTCGTCATGCTTTGAGAATGCCATTACATTAAAAGAGTGGGAAGATTCCATGGATGAGGAAATGACCACCCTCAAGAAGAATGAAATTTGAGATCTTATTCTAAATGTAGAAGGCATAACTCCTGTTACTTGCAAGTGTGTGTATAAGCTCAAGAAGAAAGCATACAATAATATCGAGCAGTACAAGGCTTGCCTTATTGCTCGCGGGTTCTCGCAGCAATACAGAGAAGACTACAAAGAGATATTTAGTCTTGTGGCCAAGATGACTTCAATTTGGCTGGTGATTGCCTTGACGGCTTGCCAAGTATTGAAGATTTGACAGCTCGATGTGAAGAATGTGTTTCTTTACGAGGAGATCGACAAAGATATCTTTATGATGCAGCCATCCAATTACATTTCTGAAGATCATCCAAGACATGTTTGCAAGCTCAAGAAGGCCCTCTATAGCTTGAAGCAGGCGTCTCTGGCTTGATATGAGAAGATTGCAAAGTATTTTCAGTTTTGTGGGTATTTTTCTTCCGACTCAGACTCAAATCTATTCATCAAGAAGCAAGGTTTTAAGAACCGGACCGGAGATTGAACCGGTGAGATCAAAGGTTCAAGGTCCGACCGGTTGGACCGGTTCAACCGGGGTTGAACCGTAATATAATAATAAATAATAAAAACATATAAAAAATATATTTATAACTATATAAGAATAATAAATTGTATACTTTTATACATAAATATTGGATTCAATTTTACCTAAATATTAAATACATGTTATAATATTTTTAAACTAAATAATATGAATAGAAATATAATATATAAATTATATTTTGAAAATATTCAACAGAATTAAGTTAGGCTAGTGGAGTGAGCCTTAGGCCTCCACCCAGGTGGTCTGGGATCGAATCCCACCCAAAGCAAAATTTAAAAAATTTTGCGTGGGTCCGCTATTTAGCAGACCCGCCCGGTTACGGGGAACCGGTCACGGTTCCCGGTTTTCCGGTTAACCCGCCCGGTTCCCCGGTTTTCGGGCGGTTCTTGGGTGGGGCGGTCCTCATACCGTGACCGGACCGGCCAGGGGCCCGATCCGCGGTCGGACCGGCCGGTCCGGTCCGGTTTTCAAAAGCTTGTCAAGAAGAGGGGAGAGCTTTGAGTTTTAGTATTATTGTATGTCAACGACATGATCGTGATAGGGAGATCTGACAAAGAGGCAGCAAATTTTAGGGCTGAGCTATCTATTCAGTTCGAGATGAAGGATATTGGCGAGCTTCAACATTTTCATGGTTTGGAAGTGGAGAGGAAGAAGAGTGGTGTGCTCATCTCCCAGAAAAGATATGCGGAGCGGATTGTGAAGCGGTTTGGCATGAGGGAAGGGAAGAGCAGCTCTACTCCACTTGAAGTTGACATCAATGTTCGACGAGATGAATGAAGGGTTCTTCCAGATCCCTTAGTCGTCCATGCTCTGGTAGGGAGCTTGATATACTTGACGATTACAAGGCTGTATATTTCATATGCTGTTGGTCGAGTAAGTTAGTATATGCAGGAGCCCAAAAAGCCTCATCTAGTGGCGGCAAAGAGTATATTGAAGTATGTGAAGCCCACCTCGGACACGGGGCACTTTTATGAGAAGGACACGTATTTCAACTTGCATGGGTTCGTAGATGATTATTATCATGGAGATATAGATGATCAGAAGTTGACATATGGGTATTTCTTCATTTGCGGATCAGCGGCAGTTTCACGGTGCAGTAAGAAGCAGGATTCTATTTCTATCTCCACCACTGAGGCCGAGTGTACAAGATGTTGTCTTTGGCAGCTCAGAAGGCCATCTGGCTGCGCAGGTTGGTGGAGGATATCCATGAGGAAGTGCGAGGCCCTACTCAGCTTCGCGGTGATAATGAGAGTGCTCTGAAGCTAGTTACAAAACAAGTGTGTTATATATGGAAAAAGCACATCGAGATCGAGCATCACTTTGTTCGGGAGAGGGTGCTGAAGAGATCTTTGATGGTGGAGTATGTGTCGAGCAATGACAATGTCACAGACATCTTCACGAATCCATAGTCGAAGGGGTCGTTTAAACGACTGCGGAGTTTGCTTGGGGTGGTTTTCGACTCTCACTTCAAGGGGGCGTTGAAGATTTGAAGTGAGGTCGTTAGGGTGGCAGGTCGCCAGTTCACCAATATGGCAGGTCGCCAAACTGCTATCGCCAGACGATATCACTATCATCGGACGATAGGGTTTTCTATCCTCCCTCCTTTGTATACGCCCAAGTCGCGCGGTTAGATGTTGCAAATCGCATAGCTATGCGGTCTGGGTTGGCAGACTGCCTATTTTGCTCTGGTAGCTGTATCGCTTGTGGAGGTGACCATATCCTTCTCCACCGCCTATAAATAGGGGTCCCAACCCCCTCATTTGTATCTTGGATTGTAGAGAACTGTTGTTTGGTGCAAGGTTGCGGTTAGGATTTTCCAGACCGCACGACAAGGAAGAGAAGCCTCTTGATTAATGATTTTGCGTACTGTGCGGTCTGTTTGGGTAGTCTGGTGACTTGGTTTGGCGATTAAGTCAGTGTCCCAACATTAGGGTAGTAAAAGGCAGCAGTTGGCAGTCTGGAGCTATCGCTAGGCGATATCGATATCATTGCAGGGTTATATCGCGGTTTGGTGATCTGAGCGGTCTCTCATTGACGGTTCACAAGAGGGTGGTCTAAAGATCAGTTCGTGTGGTCTGGTTTGGTAGCTCGCGCGAACTGGGCGAACTGGGCAGTCTGTCTCTAGCACAAGTAAATAAAGGTTGTTCGTGCGGCCGGCCTCGGCGGCCTCAAGCCAGTTTGCATTGAAGACTTTGAAGTCAAACGGCTCCGCAACAAGGAAATTCGAATGGTTAAGGTCCGTTAGGATAACTGCGGACGTGAGGAGCTTTCTTTGGAGCGAGAGCAAGCTATGTTGGAGGAATATCCCAAACTATTCAATGCAGGTAATATTTAAATTGTTTTGTGTACCCCTTTTTCTTAATTTTGTGGACTAAATTCTTTAAGGGGAGGAGATTTGTAACACCCCAAAATTTAGTGTTGTAACGGGCGGTGTTTGTACCAAGTTTGGATCTTGGTAGGGTGAACACGGCCTGTGACATGGGCGTGTCACACGGCCGTGTCATGCTCAGGTCATCCAGTGAAGGACACGGTCTGGGACACGGGCGTGTCCCAGGGCGTGTCAGTGCACACAGTATGGGACACGGGCGTGTCACATGGCCGTGTACTTCTCTGGAATATTTCTGATTTTTGTGTCGACTGCTGAACACGGCCGTGTACTGGTTGACACAGGCGTGTCAAATCCGACACGGGCGTGTCGTCACCCGTGTCCACCAAGCGACGTGACGGTTGGTGTGGCGGTTATTCATGACACGGCCCCAGGTCACGGGCGTGTCGAGGACCCGACACGGGAGTGTCAGGTTGGGATACGGGCGTGTCCCAACCCGTGTCCTTTTTTGTGCTCGATATTCATGGCAGGATCGAGGCACACGGCCTGGGACACGGCCGTGTGCAAAGCCGTGTTCGGCCCAGGATTAAAGATTTCAGGCTAAATCTGAGCCGTTCATTTTCTTTAAATAAGATCCAACGGCCCAGATGAATTCTTGCTTGTGTTTAGTCCAGGATTAGAGGTTTAATTCCTCATTCCATCTTTAACTCTCTCTTTCTAAGAAGTTAGAGAGAGAAGAGATCGAGGAAGAAGGAAGGGAGGAATCTGGCCGCCGATGAAGCATCGGAGCACCAATCTGAGAACCGAGACTGGATCCGTGGAAAGAATTCTTTTGTGAAGCTTTCTATCCGACTAGTTTTTCATGGCGCCGAAGCGGACTTCAAGGGTAACGATTCTCAAATTGAGCACTTGAAGCTTTTCTTCCTTTGCATGGGAAAAACCCTCTCCCGCGAGTGTGAGGTGAATGCACGGTGTTCCTTGGTGTAGATATGTGAAGTCCCCCTTGTTAGAGTCCGGAATCGAAGTACGAGCATAGGCATTGTGTGTGAAGCCTACCCAGACGTGTTTATCTGGATCGGTGATGTTGCATTGGATGAATAGCCGGAGAAGACTCCGTGAGTTGTTTTCGGGTTTCTACGCGGTAGATTGCGGCAGGGATCCTTGGAGATTAACACCAAGGCGCACCTGGAAAACTGGGCGGAAACGTAATTCTGCTAACTTGGTGGCTGGGGAGTCAGCCTTGAACATAACTGGGTTATGTGTTGTTTGGTAAGGATTTAGGATCCGGGTGAAGCTTGGCCCGCGCGTACGTCTTAAAGTGACTAGGCGGCGTGAGCAACGGGCGGGTGGATACGGACCTGGGCTATGCGGTTCGGTGCTAGAGGCCCTAAAGTGGAACTGGTTGTTGGCATAGTCGGGAGTCTTGGAATACGGTCGGAAGGACTCAAAAATGCTCGCATAGCTTGTCATCCTAAGGATGGTGGTGAAGCCATGGAATTGACCGGATTCACCGTGAATGTGCCCTGAGTGCACGGGGTGTTTGGCCGAGCGAGCCTACACCTGTGGCGAAAGTCTTTATATGCACTTTATTATTTAGCTGGACTAACGTTATGCAGGGAAGGAGCACCGCTGCCCGAATAAGGGGGCGGGTCGTTATATTTTGGTCATCTTTGGTTGACCGTTTCTCTGTTTGCCACCATGCGGTGGAATGATTGCTTGCAGGTACTGCGGAACCAAGCGCCAAGTAGCGGGTTGAAGCCTAAGATGTTGTGCAGGCCCTCGAAGGCCAAAGTGAACTGCTATTTTTATTTTATGTCATGTATGGCCGGCCTGCGAGCCGATGTTTGTAAGACATTACCTTGTTAAGAGAAACTTTGTAAGGCCATAAGGCCATGTACTCTTTTGTGTATTCATTTTATTTAATTCCTATTTTGGTTAGTGGACATTCATGCCATGCTTGTGCAAATTTTTGGTTCTATTAATCGTTTAAAAGCTTCCGCTAGAATGCTCTGTGTTAGGACGAATAGTTGAGTATTTTGTATTATTCAGTAACCCCTCCAACTGTCCGTGGTATATGACGTCGGGTTCCAGCTGGACCTTCTGTTATATACCATACGACGGATGGGGGGGTTACAATTTGGTATCAGACTAGGGTGCCGGTCGTTTGTAATCGAATTCGTGGGCGAATTCTTTTAAGGGGTGGCGAGCACATTTATGTGCGTCATCGTTATAACATAAAAGAACCCATGAATGTCCACTTAGGAATGAAAAAATACACTTATTTTGGGAACCTAAGTGTTCCAATGATTGCTTTTAGCAATTTGTGTGTCGCCTAATCAAGGGTTTATGCTATTATAGGTGTCTAGAAGCGGTGTAGGGCAATTAGAGCATCCGCAATCAGCGGAAAGTAGTGCACCAAGAGACGTGCCTACAACACCTCCTTTAGCAGAAACCATCAGATTGGTGGCTGAAGCAGTTTTTGCCATGATAAATGCCCAGCAAGTGCAGCACACACCACCTGTTAATGAGCAAGAACCGATTAGAGTGGCAGTGCCGGGAGTAGTAGAGCGTGGGGCAGTTGATCCGGTAGCACCAAGAAGAGCCACGGAGAAACAGCTCAAGCACGTGATGAGCTTTAATCCTCCGGTATTCGATGGGTTGGGAACGCCAACTCAAGTTGAGGATTGGCTCTCTACGATGAAGAGGGTCATGACTGCCACATAAACTGCAGAGTGGCAGAATCCCACAATAGCGAACTTCCTATTGGCTGGTGAGGCGAGGATGTGGTGGGACGAGTTGGAGGTTCATCTCTTAGTGGGAAGGCAACTTGTCGATGTACCGATGGAGGAATTCTCAAGGTTGTTCTTGGCCAGATACCTACCTTCTTCCCGGAAGCATGAGATGGAGAATAAGTACCTTGGATTGACTCAGGGAGCGAGTAGCGTGGATGAGTATCTCCACGAGTTTACTCGGTTAGGTCGTTATGTTGGTGCTATGTTTACTGAAGAAGAGAGGAAGACCAACAGATTTTATGAGGGTCTACAGAGCAACCTACAGCTACTCCTTGCTGGGCCTAAGGCGCAGGGCTTCCTAGCCTTGGTAAATGCGGCTCGGTCTTTGGAAAGGGTTGCAAGGAAAGTGCAAGAGAAGAAGGACCCAGTGGAGAGGAAGTCAGAGTTTAAAGTGCCAAATACAAAATCAGGTTTCCGCAGATGGAACAAGAAGCAGAAGACTTCCAGCTCAGCCCCTTCGCCTGGTATGACGGGGACAAACCCTAGTTGAGCCCCAGGAGCCTGTTACAACTGTGGAAAGGTGGGACATTTTGCAAGAAAATGTTGTAGCGGACGTGCAAAGTCCGAGAGGAGGCAAGGAGCAACTTTTGAGGAAAAAGGGAAGGCGGCGGAGTCGACCGCATCCCACCATGCTCCGGCCCAGCCTAGAGTTTATAACCTTGGCCTGCAAGAGGCCATCAAACAAGCTGACGTGGTGACATGTATGAGTTAAATTTATTACAGTTTAGCTTTTTATTGTAACTGTTATCTTTGTATGTGTTAGCTTATTTGTGTTGGTGCTAGGCTTTGTATTGATTTTCGATCGTCCGGCGAGAGCCCTGTTTGATATGGGAGCATCACATTCCTTCTTGTCCGAAAGATTCATATCGCTCATCGGAGTCCTTTCTTCGATGGCAAAGGACAAGCTTGATGTGTTGTTGCCCAATGAGTGCTCAATACGCGCAGATAGAATCTGTGTGGTAAAGTTGCGGATTGGGGATCAGGAGTTCGATTTGCAAGCATCGGTGCTGCGGTTAGTGGAGTTCAATGTAATCTTTGGTATGGAATGGATTTCGGAGCAGCGAGCCTGCATTGATTGTAACCGAAAAGAGGTTAAGTTAGGACTGAATACTGAGCGGGAGACTAGGTTTGCGGGCTTGAAAGGGTCGAGCAAGATTATGATGTCGGCTCTTCAGGTGATTAAGGCAGTTTGGTCTGGGGCTGAGCTGTTTGTCATTTCAGTATAGGCTTCAATGCCTAATCCTAGTCTAGATAGTATTGCAGTAGTGTCCGAGTATCCTAATGTATTTCCAGACGATCTCCCGGGATCCCCTCCTTAACGGGAGATTGATTTTACAATTGAGCTGGTGCCAGGTGCCAAATCGGTGTCACGCTCTCCATATCGGATAGCGCCTAAGGAGATTGCGGAGTTGAAGGTACAACTTCAAGAATTATTAGAGCAAGGGTATGTGCGTCCAAGTTCGTCGCCTTGGAGCGCACCGGTCCTTTTCGTTAAGAAGAAAGATGGGAGTTTGCGACTTTGTATTGATTATCGGGAGTTGAACAAACTTACGGTAAAGAATAAGTATCCGATCCCAAGGATTGACGATCTATTTGATCAGTTAGTTGGGTCAACCGTATATTTGAAGTTAGATCTAAAATCCGGATACTACCAGTTAAGGATAAAGGAAGGTGATATCCCTAAGACATCGTTCAGCACACGGTTTGGACATTACAAGTTTACGGTCATATCGTTTGGGCTGACCAATGCGCCATCCGTGTTTATGGATCTAATGAACATGACGTTCAGAGAGTACCTGGACCAATTCGTGATAGTGTTTATCGACGACATCTTGGTGTACTCGCGGTGTGAGGATGATCACTTCAAGCATCTGCATATGGTGTTGGAGACGTTGAGGAAGAATCAGTTGTATGCTAATTTCTCCAAGTGTGAGTTCTAGTTATCCTCAATCGCGTTCCTTGGTCATATTGTTAGTGGTGAAGACATAACGGTGGATCCGGCGAAGTTAGCGGCGATTCAGGAGTGGCCAGTGTTGATTACGGTGGCGGAAGTCCGGAGCTTTCTGGGGCTTGCCGGCTACTACAGGCGCTTCGTGGAGAATTTCTCACGGACCGCGCTACCATTCACGACGTTGACAAGGAAGGATCAAAGGTTTGTGTGGATGCTGGAGTGCGCGCAGGCTTTTGAAGAGCTGAAGAGGCGGTTGATCTCAGCACTTATATTGTGTTCGGCGAATGGGTCCAAAGGATTTGAAATTTATAGTGATGATTCGGGCAGTGGTTTGGGATGTGTTCTGCTACAGCATGGGAGAGTAATATCGTACGGATCGCGATAGTTGAAGGTCTATGAGAGAAATTATCCGGTCCATGATTTGGAATTAGCGGCCGTGATATTTGCTCTAAAGCTGTGGAGGCACTATTTGTACAGTGTAAAGGTTGACATTTACACCGATCATAAGAGCCTGAAGTGCTTACTAGATCAGAAGGACCTGAACATGAGGCAGCGAAGGTGGATGGAGTTCTTGGGGGACTACAATTTCAAGATACATTATGTGCCTGGGAAAGGAAATGCAGTGGCGTATGCTTTGAGTCGTAGGGCTCCGGCGCAGACCAACTGGTTGGCGGTGTATGATGAGAAATTAATCAGTGATTTGGAGGCATTGGAGATCTCTTGCGTCGACAAGCAGTCTAGTGCTGAAGCAATATTATGTTGGACGGAGGTGCAGTACGACCTAGCTGATAGGATTCGGCGGGCTTTGGTTCAGGATAGCAGTATGAAGCAGGCATTGGATGAATCGTTGGATGGGTCAAATTCCCAGTTTGCAGTTGTGGATGGACTGCTAAGGAAGGACGGTCGCCTATGCATTCCTAGTGCGGATAGTCTTCGGGAGGAGTTTTTGTACGAGGCTCATCATACCAAGTACTCAATCCACCAGGGGAGCACGGAGATGTATAAGGACATGAAGAAGTTGTTCTGGTGGCCAGGGCTGAAGAAGGATGTAGCATTGTATGTGGCAAAGTGCCAAACATTTGCCTTAGTAAAGGCGGAGTGCCAGAAGTTCGAAAGTTTCTTAAAGTCCTTGCCTATCCCGGAATGGAAGTTCGACGACATATCCATGGATTTTGTGCACGGTTTGCCAAAGTCGCAGAAGGGAAATGACGCCATTTGGGTGGTCGTAGATAGATTGACAAAAGTGTCGCATTTCATTCCGAATAAAAAGGAAGATCCGGCGGAAAAGTTAGCCAAGCTCTATGTGGATAATAATGTACGGTTGCATGGTGTGCCCCGCAGTATTGTTAGTGACCGAGATGGGCGCTTCACGTCCAATGACTGGGGGCTGATGCATAAGTTGTTGGGAACTAAGATGAGTTTCAGCACAACCTTCCATCTGCAAACGGATGGTCAGACCGAGAGGGTCAATAGGACGATGGAGGACATGCTCCGTATATGCATCCTAGATTTCGGAAAACACTGGGAGGATCACCTGTACATGATAGAGTTTGCATATAATAACAGTTTTCAAGCAAGTATTGGAATGACGCCTTTCGAGGCCCTATTTGGGAGAAGGTGCCGCACACCGTTATCTTGGTTGAAAGCAGGTGAGTCAAAGTTATTCAAACGTCAGGCGGTGGAAGAAGCCACTTCAATGGTACATATGATTCAGGAACGATTAAAGATCGCTCAGGACAGGCAGGCAAAATACTATAATGCCAAGCATAGGAATGTGGAGTTCAGTGTTGGCGATTGGGTGTATCTGAAAATCAATCCGTTCAAGGGTGTCTCGCGGATTCGAGGCTTGAAAAAGGTGAGTCCGAGATACCTTGGACCGTTTGAGATCCTTAAGCATGTTGGCGAAGCAGCGTATCAATTGAAGTTGTCGGTGGAGTTGAGTGGACTACACAATGTATTCCACATATCGGTGTTGCGGAAGGTGGTTCAAGAGCCATCACAAGTCGTTGCTGTCGATCAAGTGCCGATTGATAGTGGGTTGACGACGAAGGTCAAGCCAGTTTGCATTGAAGACTTTGAAGTCAAACGGCTCCGCAACAAGAAAATTCGAATAATTAAGGTCCGTTAGGATAACTGCGGACGTGAGGAGCTTTCTTGGGAGCGAGAGCAAGCTATGTTGGAGGAATATCCCGAACTATTCAACGCAGGTAATATTTAAATTGTTTTGTGTACCCCTTTTTCTTAATTTTGTGGACTAAATTCTTTAAGGGGAGGAGATTTGTAACACCCCGAAATTTAGTGTTATAACGGGCGGTGTTTGCACCAAGTTTTTATCTTGGTAGGGTGAACACGGCCTGTGACACGGGCGTGTCACACGGCCGTGTCATGCTCAGGTCGTCTAGTGAAGGACACAACCTGGGACACGGGCGTGTCCCAGGGCGTGTCAGTGCACACGGCATGGGACACGGGCGTGTCACTTGGCCGTGTACTTCTCTGGAATATTTTGGATTTTTGTGTCGATTGCTGAACACGGCCGTGTACTGGTTAACACGGGCGTGTCAAATCTGACATAGGCATGTCGTCACCCGTGTCCACCAAGCGACGTGACGGTTGGCGTAGCGGTTATTCATGACACGGCCCCTGGTCACAGGCGTGTCGAGGACCCAACACGGGAGTGTCAGGTTGGGATACGGGCGTGTCCCAACCCGTGTCTTTTTCTGTGCTCGATATTCGTTGCAGGATCGAGGCACACGACCTAGGACACGGCCGTGTGCAAAGCCGTGTTCGACCCAGGATTAAAGATTTCAGGCTAAATCTGAGCCGTTCGTTTTCTTTAAATAAGATCCAACGGCCCAGATGAGTTCCTGCTTGTGTTTAGTCCGGGATTAGAGGTTTAATTCCTCATTCCATCTTTAACTCCCTCTTTCTAAGAAGTTAGAGAGAGAAGAGATCAAGGAAGAAGGAAGGGAGGAATCCGGCCGCCGACGAAGCATCAGAGCACCAATCTGAGAACTGAGACCGGATCCGTGGAGAGAATTCTTTTGCGAAGCTTTCTATCCGACTAGTTTTTCATGGTGCCGAAGCGGCTTCAAGGGTAACGATTTTAAACTTGAGCACTTGAAGCTTTTCTTCTTTTGCATGGGAAAAACCCGCTCCCGCGAGTGTGCGGTGAATGCGCGGTGTTCCTTGGTGTAGATATGTGAAGTCCCCCTTGTTAGAGTCCGGAATCGAAGTACGGGCATATGCATTGTGTGTGAAGCCTACCCAGACGTGTTTATCTGGATCAGTGATGTTGCATTGCATGAATAGCCGGAGAAGACTCCGTGAGTTGTTTTCGGGTTTCTACGCGGTAGATTGCGGCAGAGTTCCTTGGAGATTAACACCAAGGCGCACCCGGAAAACTGGGCAGAAACGTAATTCTGCTAACTTGGCGGCTGGGGAGTCAGCCTTGAACATAACTGGGTTATGTGTTGTTTGGTAATGATTTAGGATCTGGGTGAAGCTTGGCCCGCGCGTACGTCTTAAAGTGACTAGGCGGCGTGAGCAACGGGCGGGTGGATACGGACCTAGGCTATGCGGTTCGGTGCTAGAGGCCCTAAAGTGGATCTGGTTGTTGGCATAGTCGGGAGTCTTGGACTACGGTCGGAAGGACTCAAAAATGCTCGCATAGCTTGTCATCCTAAGGATGGTGGTGAAGGCACGGAATTGACCGGATTCACCGTGAATGTGCCCTGAGTGCACGGGGTGTTTGGCCGAGCGAGCCTACACCTGTGGCGAAAGTCTTTATATGCACTTTATTATTTAGCTGGGCTAACGTTATGCAGGGAAGGAGCACCGCCGCCCGAATAAGGGGGCGGGTCGTTATATTTTGGTCATCTTTCGTTGACCGTTGCTCTGTTTGCCACCATGCGGTGGAATGATTGCTTGCAGGTGCTGCGAAACCAAGCGCCAAGTAGCGGGTTGAAGCCTAAGCTGCTGTGCAGGCCCTCGAAGGCCAAAGTGAACTGCTATTTTTATTTTCTATCATGTATGGCCGGCCTGTGAGCCGATGTTTGTAAGACATTACCTTGTTAAGAGAAACTTTGTAAGACCATAAGACCATGTACTCTTTTGTGTATTCGTTTTATTTCATTACTATTTTGGTTAGTGGACATTCATGTCATGCTTGTGCAAATTTTGGGTTCTATTAACCATTTAAAAATTTTCGCTAGAATGCTCTGTGTTAGGACTAATAGTTGAGTATTTGGTATTATTCTGTAACCCCTCTGTCTGTCCGTGGTATATCGCGGCGGGTTCCAGTTGGACCTTCTATTATATACCATACGACGGATGGGGGCGTTACACCTCTGCTAATGTTTTTCATAACAGAGAGTTATCTGCCACATATATATATACCACTCATGATTGTGGGGTTCTTAGGATGGGCAACAGTGATACGTTTAAAGTTATATGGAGAAGAGACATGCACCTAAAGACAAGTACGAAAGGTTTGCTGATTTTAAAAGAAATGCGTCACTTACCCTACATCCGCTTCAACCTAGTTTCAGTTGGAAAGCTAGGTGATGAGGGACACTTGAATATTTTTGGTAGATATTTTTGAAGCTAATCAAGGGATCACTAGTACTGTCTAGAGGCTATAGAGATATTAGTCTATACTATATGGAGGAGAGGCCTGAAGCTTCTTATGCTAATACTATTAGGTATGAAGCATCCACCTCCTTATGACATGTGAGACCGTTCTATATTAGCCAAAAGGGCCTGTGTTGTCTTGCTAGGAAGAAGGTGAACACTAATCTATCTACATATCAATTGAAGAGTCGTGATCACTACATGGATTGAAAGCAAAATAGAGTTTCAATTCATTCTGGAGTCATAACTCTACCAGGAGATTCAAACCACTATAGATCGTACATACTAATATCTACAGGCCACTAGAAGTCTAGACGAGAGGAAGAGCATCCTAGTTTATGATGTTCATTGATGATATTTTGAGGAAGCTTTAGTTATATGCTATCATGACTAAAGATGAGGTGCGCAATAATTTTTAGAGATTCCACATCGAGGTGGAAAGGCAGTCCGGGAAGAAGCTAAAGTACAGTAGGTCTGATAACCTGGGAGAGTATATTAGTCCCTTTGATGAGTACTATAAAGAGCGAGGGATCAGACATAAAAAGACTCTGCCTAAGACACCACAGCTAAATGACGTAGCTGAAAGAATGAATATGACCTTAATGGAGAGGGTGAGGTGTATATTATCTGAGTCAAAGCTACCTTACATATTTTGGGGTGAGACTTTATACATAGCTGCACACGTCATCAACCTTTATTTTAACTATGCATTACATTATGATGTCCCTGATAGAGTTTGGTATGTGAAAGTCCCTTTATATAATCACTTGGGGTCTTTGACTACAGAGCTTTTATGCACGTCCCTCGGGATGAAAGGTCAAATGGATTCAAAGACTAGACAATGCTTTTTTCTAGGCTATGGACATAGCAACGATTTTGTTTACATGTTCTTTGATCCATTTGAGAAGAAACTTATTCGCAGTAGTGATGTTGTATTTTGTGAGGATCAGAGTATTGTTTATCCTAAGAAGACTGAGAAGGCTAACTCTCACACTAATACAGAGTCTTCTATGATTGGAGGTGATGATACTGAAGAGGCTACAGAGTCTGAGTTTATACATGGCACTGAGTTACATCCAGATCATGAGGACACTATTGATGGCTAACCTATAAAGGACATTATTAAAGATATGCCCACACTAGCTGTTGAACTCGATTCATAAAAGTTTGATAGAGTAAGACACTCTTCTTCAAGATACTCTATTACTGAGTATATTTTATTGGCCGAAGCAGGAAAGCCTGAGAGTTATGATAAGATAGTGAAGAGCTTAAAGAAGAAGCAATGGATGGTTGTTATGCAGAATGAGATGTATTTCACGCAAGAGAACCATACTTATGAGTTGGTAAATTATCAAAGGGTAAGAAGGCTCCGAAGAATCGGTGGATCTTTAGAGTGAAGTAAGGAGATTTAACCACACAACTCAGGTACAAGGTAAGATTAGTGGTGAAGGGTTTTATTTAGAAATATGGTGTTGATTTCGATGAGATATTCTTTCCTGTTGTGAAGATATTGTATATTCAGTTTGTTCTTGGCCTCACTGTGAGGTTAAACTTAGAGATCAAACAGATGAATGTCAAGACTGTCTTTCTACATGACGATCATGTTGAAGCCAAAATTGACCTCAACGAATGTTCACGAACCAAAGTGCAGCCGACGCCTACTTCTCTCAAATCTCGACCCCTGACTAGTTGCTAAAGTCCTAAGACTGACCCAAAGCCTCAGTTGGGAGGTCCCACCTCACACCCGGAAGATCTCTGAGAGCTTCCCCTCCGAAACCAATAGCTGGACTGGGAGCTCTTCAGAAAGCACTGGAGTTAGAGAATAATGAAAGCTTGCTTTTCAAAGAGCCCCTATGGGTCTTTTTATAGTCTTCTCCTGACCTGAAAATACTGAAATACCCCTGATGGGTCTGCCAATAGCCAAATCCCGCTGTCATCCCAGGGGCATACAGGTAATTTAACCCGGGGATAATGAAATAATAATAAAATAATCCTTTTTCCTGGGCGCCAGGCCCCACCACATGGACCTGCTTGGCGAGAACCCCGGGCGAGAAGGCTCTCGCTGAGCCTTAGCTGGGCTCACCTTGGCGAGATCTCCCGCCAAGAGGGTTCTCGCTCTCGGTGGTCTTGACGTCATTGCCGTTGGACGTGGCGCTGAGTGGGTGAAGCTCACTCTACGCCTTCACTGCTAATCACGGTGTTGAGCGAGTGGAGCTTACTCAACGCCCTCTGCTGCCGAACGCGGCGTTGAGTGAGTGAAGCTCACTCAACGCCTTCTCGCCCGCCCCCAGGGAGAGTTCCTTCTGGGCTGGAGCTCTCCTGTCCCGAAGCCTAAAGCTGACCTGAAGACCCGAGTCCTGGCGCGAACGATCTCGCCTATCAGTAGGCGGGAGCACCTTAAGGGCGAGAACTCTACTGGTCCGCCCTAGGGCTAACCCGGGACTAGTCCAACCCTGACCACTGAAGTCTTAGTCTTCCTAGTCCTCCCCAGCGAATATGGGGTTGTACACAATCCCCGCTCTTTTCGAGCTAGCCCTGCGCTCGACAAGACAAGTCCAACCCCAAAATATTCGCTGGACACGTGCCTGTCAGCCAAGAGAATCTTTTGGCGGGCCCTACTACGGCTATAAATACACGCCGACGGGTGACCATAAGTCTTGCCTCCGAACTACTGTTTCTTCACTGAGCTCTCGCCCGGGATATTTTGCGCGATACCAAGATGTATGCTAAGCGTACTGGCAAGCCACTTCCGCAGGACCTTCAAGATCGGTTAATTGCGGCTCAAGCGCGAGCCTTAGCAAATAGCGCTGCAGTAGCGCCTTGGCTATCGAGGAAATCTTTAGACGCCGGCCCTTCTGAGCCGAAGAAGAAAAAGGAAAAGAGGAAAGCGAAGGTGGTCCGGCGAGACCTTGCTCGCGGGAACAGGGATCCACCTTCTCCTACTCCCAATCCCACGGGGGACCCCTCCCCGCAAAAGTTATGCCTTCCGGCCATGCTTACCGAGATGATTACGTTACAGGCCCGATAGTTAACGCGACCTCTCGCAGGAATCCGTTCCAAATGACGTCGCCAGGTCTTCCCCGATTCACCCAGATTTGTCAGCTCCCCCTCCTGAGGATCGAACGAGGGTCTCGGAGGCAATTCCTCCAGCCGAGACCCGGGTGATAGGTACGCTTTCCGCCACTTCTCAATACTTTAACCGTGCC
This sequence comes from Platanthera zijinensis, assembly GCA_039513925.1. Classification (NCBI taxonomy): domain Eukaryota; kingdom Viridiplantae; phylum Streptophyta; class Magnoliopsida; order Asparagales; family Orchidaceae; genus Platanthera; species Platanthera zijinensis. The sequence goes on along the minus strand of CM077093.1, from coordinate 171,910,497 downwards.
TTTCCTTTTTTGAACTGTCTTCTCGCAGAGCCAGCTTCTGCCGGCCCGGGTCTCGTCACCCGGGAAGACGAAGCGAGAACCGGCGAGCTGCTTCCTTTTGCGGCCAATCCCGCCCTGCAGGCGGGAGGGGTGGCCTTTGAACCTTCCACTACTCCTAAGGATGCCAATCATCCCTTGAGAGAGGACAACTCTCTCCATGCTTCCGGCCAGGCCGGGACCATTGTGCGCAAACCCTTCCGCCCAGGGCGAGGCAAGCCTCTCCACCTCCTTTATGGAACTGGCGGAGGGGTCGGGCCTTCTCACCCGACGTCAGTCAATGGCTCTCGCCAGACTGCAGGTATGCGAGACATTCTTGTCGGCTGATCGTTATGCCTTAATCAAAACCTTGGGCGCACATTTCGCAGGGGATCCCAGCTCTCGGTCGGGAGCCAACGAGGTGGGAGAAGAAGAAGAAGAAGGAGAAGAAGAAGACGATTCCCTTCCTCCTTCGCCTGGCGAGATAGAAGAAACCTTGAACGGCGCCGGGAACGCGAAGGGGCGGAGGAGGAAGATCTCGGCCATTTTGGCCAAGCTCATCCGGCGAGACCGCGCCCATGCTGTCGCGGCGAGAGCGTTCCGCGAATCCGTGGAACAAAGTCTGGAGGCCCTGGAGCGGGATTTCTTCTTGGGCGAGACTGATCGACCGGGAGGGCCTACTGCCGAGTCTTCTCCAGGGAGATGCATCGCGCAGATCCGGGATCATGCTAGGCGGATCAACCTAGGGTGTACCACCCTGTCATCTTACTTCAACCCGCTGGTGCCTCCGAGAACTAGGCGGCGGGAACGAGGGCGATGGTGCTGGGAACCGTATTAGTTCATCTAGGTCTTGCCCCTTCTCCCTTTTTAGCCTTCCCTTCTGCCATGTACCTTTATGCCTCTGTAATAACGGTTATTGTTAATTTTATTCAGCTCTCGGCAGCGAGAGCAAGTTATTATCCGTCTTTTCTTTCATTGTGCTGCGAATTTTAAGAATGTGTTGGAATTAGGATGCTTGCGCCAAAACTAAGAGGCTTGCGCCGAAACTAGAGACGATCGTCGACTGCTGTCATCCCGTGGGGGAAAACCGAGGCGTCGCCGGCCCAGATCGTGATAGCTGTACTCCGCCGTCATTTTCTCTCTCTATCGGACGGAGCCGTAACGATCACGGTTCCCTATAAATAGAGAAATCTACCAACCGCATTTACTTCTCTGATCCGGAACCTCAACTCCCTTTCATTGCTCTCGCCCTCTTACTTCCGCTTCTACCTCTCTATAGTTCTCGCTATTACCCATAAACCCAAAATGCCAGGCGAGAACGAGGGTCGCGCTCATTGCGCGGAAGCGTTTCGCAAGCATCTCTTCCCCTCCTGCAAGCTCACCTTGGACGAGTACAACCTGATCGTCGACAGCTTCATTCCCGCTGGCTTCTCGGCGCGGAACCCGGGTAATCACGACAAGGTGAATACCCCGGAGGCGGGAGAGCTCGCCATCCCCCTCGAACATTTCGAGGTGGGCTTCTGCCTTCCCCTCTGGCCAGAGATTCGGCAAGCTCTCCGCTACTACGAGGTGGTTCCCGCCCAGCTGAACCCGAACTCCGTCGCGATCCTTGTGGCATTCATATGCTACATACGATCTGAGAGGATCGAGTTCAGTCTGCCGATCTTCTGTAAGCTATTCAACTTCCGCGCCAAAGGAGGGGTGGTCTTCTTCTCCGGGCAGCTGCTCAAGACCACCGGTCTCGCCAACAAACATCACCATTGGGGCGAGAAGTTCGTCTACGTCACCGGGGACTTCGGCAACGTCCCACTCCGACCTGTTCAATACGAGAATGCTGCTTACAAACCGCCCACTCTGGGGTTGCGCGAGAGCGCACTCCTGGAGTTTTTCGGAACAAAGGAGTTTGACATTCTCTTCCTTCGGCGAGACGTCGACTCCCTTCCTCCCGTCCACCCGGGTGAAGGTACGGTCTCGCCCTAGATTTGATCTCTTGTTAGGATCTTCCTGTGCTAAATAGCGCTAACTTTGCAGGAGAGCGGGAGGTCCCTCTATGCCAACCTTTCGCTGTGGCCCCGGGTGTCGAGGATCGGGCTGCGAGAGGTTCTCTCGCTCTCGCGGAGGCCAGCGCTCGCGCCTGCCGGGAAGAGCCCGCTCAGCCTTTGCCGCCCGAAGCTAAGAAGCAGAAAGGCACCGCTCCCGGCCCGCGACCGCTGAAGAGGCTAAAGCCATCCGCTGCAGATAAGGGCAAGGGCTTGGCCGTCTCGCCCGCCCGACATCCCGCCTCGGGCGAGTCCTTCGAAGGGCTGCTCCAGATGGCCAGCGAGATGGGTGCTGCCGCCAGGAGACGTACCGAGGCTACTACCGAGAACCCACCAGCCGCAGACGTGGCTGGAGGAGAGGGAGTTGCTGCCAAGACCTCTGCCCGGACCCCGCCCAAGGAAGTGTCGAAAGGGCACAGAAATTATGGCTTCGGCGCGAAGCACGTCGACGCAGAGGGGAAGCCTCTGCTCCAATAGGATCCCGAATCCAACAGGATTGCGGTTTCAACGCTCCTCCCTAGCTGGACAGAGCGAGATGAGGTTACTGGCGAGGCCTTCTCGCTAGGCTATGGCCACTATAGCCGGGAGGATGCTAGTGTCTTCGACCAAATGCCCACCCGGCTCCTGGCTTTCGACTCTACCCGGGCCATGCTGCGTGGGTTCGAGCTTGCGCACATGTGCGTGCGTCAAAGCATCAACATAGACAAGAACTTCGCCGACATGCACAAGGCGAGGGAAGAGGCGGTGGCCAGAGCACGCGCTTCGGAGACAGAGCTCGCAAGTGCTCAATAGGAGTTGGCGAATGCTCAACAGGCGCTGTCCCTATGCCCCGCAGCCGAGGTAAGCGGGATCCTCCTGGACCCTTGCTCTCGCTTCTCGAAGTCACGTTTGCGCAGTATTTGCTGAGCTGATCTCTTCTCCACAGGATTCCGCCCAAGCCATGGCGCTCCGCGCGGAGTTGGCTGACGTACGCTGCGAGAACATCCTGCTGAGGGACCAACTCTGGCGTGCGGAAGCGGCGAAAGGCCCGCCCCCGACGCTTGATGAAAGACTAAAGAGTCATCACTTCTCGGTGTACGACATCGACAAGCTGCTGCAGGCGAACGCTCAGGCTACCGTCAGGCTGACGGTCGAGACACTGTGAGACGCGAAGCTGCTTCGGGAGGACGGCGTAACCGTCGACGCTCGCCAACTCCTCCCCTGGCTATTCGATCCAGTCTCGAAGCCTCCAGGCGCGCCCAACTCTCCTCCCTCGGATATCCCGAAGTCTTCTACCGCTGCTGGCGAGACGTCTGGGGCGAGCTCTGGCGAGGACTCTGGTAAGGATTCGAGCGAGAGGACCAGCGGGGATTACAGCGCGCCCCCTTGAAGTGCCTTTTCTTTTTTGATACTCTTTTGTAATGAGCGAGAAGCTCCAAACCCCTGTAATTATTAAATATAATGCAATGTTTCGTTTTTCACTGCCAGTGTTTGCTTGAATGAATAGGTTAGTCAGCCAAGTGGCTTCCGCGCGAGCTTCCGCCGAGACCCTTAGTCTCCTTAGGGTCACCTTCCTTAGAGATTGATTAGGCGGGAGCCTTGCGCCATCGATTAGGTCGTCCTGCCCAGGTCTGCCGGGGGCCTTCTTCAACGAGATCCCCCCAGCCGAGACCTTTTGGCCGAGACCCCTATTGGCAGAGACCCTAACTGGCCGAGACCTTTAGGGTTTTGTCTCTGATCTAGGCCAGGGTCATGACAAGATAACTTCCCACAAACTGGATCTATGCTCCACCGGCGAGCCTTCGGACCTGCCAGCTAGATGAGAGCCTGTGCAGCGGGTCTACCGGGGGCTGAGCCGGGCTTGTTGTAACACTGAGTAACCATAAATCAAGAACCAAGGACCACAAGTCAAGGACTCAACCTATCCCCCACAGGCGAGCCTTCGGACCTGCCAGCTAGATGAGAGCCTGCACAGCGGGTCCGCCTAGGGCCTAGCCGAGCTCGGGGTGTCGATGAAGATCAAACCAAACCTCTCCCCCACAGGCGAGCCTTCGGACCTGCCAGCTAGATGAGATCCTGCGCAGCGGGTCTACCTGGGGCCGAGCCAAGCTCGGGGTGTCGATGAAGATCAAGCCAAACCTCTCCCCCACAGGAGAGCCTTCGGACCTGCCAGCTAGATGAGAGCCTGCGCAGCGGGTCTACCTGGGGCCGAGCCGAGCTCGGGGTGTTGATGAAGATCAAGCCAAACCTCTCCCCCACAGGCGAGCCTTCGGACCTGCCAGCTAGATGAGAGCCTGCGCAGCGGGTCTACCTGGGGCCGAGCCGAGCTCGGGGTGTTGATGAAGATCAAGCCAAACCTCTCCCCCACAGGCGAGCCTTTGGACCTGCCAGCTAGATGAGAGCCTGCGCAGCGGGTCTACCTGGGGCCGAGCTGAGCTCGGGGTGTTGATGAAGATCAAGCTAAACCTCTCCCCCACAGTCGAGCCTTCGGACCTGCCAGCTAGATGAGAGCCTGCACAGCGGGTCTACCTGGGGCCGAGCCGAGCTCGGGGTGTTGATGAAGATCAAGCCAAACCTCTCCCCAATAGGCAAGCCTTCGGACCTGCCAGCTAGATGAGAGACTGTGCAGCGGGTCTACCTGGGGCCGAGCCGAGCTCGGGGTGTTGATGAAGATCAAGCCAAACCTCTCCCCCACAGGCGAGCCTTCGGACCTGCCAGCTAGATGAGAGCCTACGAAGCGGGTCTACCTGGGGCCGAGCCAAGCTCGAGGTGTTGATGAAGATCAAGCCAAACCTCTCCCCCACAGGCGAGCCTTTGGACCTGCCAGCTAGATGAGAGCATGCGCAGCGGGTCTACCTGGGGCCGAGCCGAGCTCGGGGTGTGGATGAAGATCAAGCCAAACCTCTCCCCCACAGGCGAGCCTTCGGACCTGCCAGCTAGATGAAAGCCTGCGCAGTGGGTCTACCTGGGGCCAAGCCGAGCTCGGGGTATTGATGAAGATCAAGCCAAACCTCTCCCCCATAGGCGAGCCTTCGGACCTGCCAGCTAGATGAGAGCCTGCGCAACGGGTCTACCTGGGGCCGAGCCGAGCTCAGGGTGTTGATGAAGATGAAGCCAAACCTCTCCCCCACAGGCGAGCCTTCAGACCTGCCAGCTAGATGAGAGCCAGCGCAGCGTGTCTACCTGGGGCCGAGCCGAGCTCGGGGTGTTTATGAAGATCAAGCCAAACCCCTCCCCCACAGGCGAGCCTTCGGACCTGCCAGCTAGATGAGAGCCTGCGCAGCGGGTCTACCTGGGGCCGAGCCGAGCTCGGGGTGTTGATGAAGATCAAGCCAAACCTCTCCCCCAAAGGCGAGCCTTCGGACCTGCCAGCTAGATGAGAGCCTGCGCAGCGGGTCTACTTGGGGCCGATCCGAGCTCGGGGTGTTGATGAAGATCAAGCCAAACCTCTCCCCCACAGGCGAGCCTTCGGACCTGCCAGCTAAATGAGAGCTTGCGCAACGGGTCTACCTGGGGCTGAGCCGAGCTCGGGGTGTTGATGAAGATCAAGCCAAACCTCTCCCCCAAAGGCGAGCCTTCGGACCTGCCAGCTAGATGAGAGCCTGCGCAGCGGGTCTACCTGGGGCCGAGCCGAGCTCGGGGTGTTGATGAAGATCAAGCCAAACCTCTCCCCCACAGGCGAGTCTTTGGACCTGCCAGCTAGATGAGAGCCTGCGCAGCGGGTCTACCTGGGGCCGAGCCGAGCTCGAGGTGTAATGAAGATCAAGCAAAACCTCTCCCCTACAGGCGAGCCTTCGGACCTGCCAGCTAGATGAGAGCCTGCGCAGCGGGTCTACCTGGGGCCGAGCCGAGCTCGGGGTGTTGATGAAGATCAAGCCAAACCTCTCCCCCACAGGCGAGCCTTCGCACCTGCCAGCTAGATGAGATCCTGCGCAGCGGGTCTACCTGGGGCCGAGCCAAGCTCGGGGTGTTGATGAAGATCAAGCCAAACCTCTCCCCCACAGGCGAGCCTTCGGACCTGCCAGCTAGATGAGAGCCTGCGCAGCGGGTCTACCTGGGGCCGAACCGAGCTCGGGGTGTTGATGAAGATCAAGCCAAACCTCTCCCCCACAGGCGAGCCTTCGGACCTGCCAGCTAGATGAGAGCCTGCGCAGCGGGTCTACCTGGGGCCGAGCCGAGCTCGGGGTGTTGATGAAGATCAAGCCAAACCTCTCCCCCACAGGCGAGCCTTCGGACCTGCCAGCTAGATGAGAGCCTGCGCAGCGGGTCTACCTGGGGCCGAGCCAAGCTCGGGGTGTTGATGAAGATTCCTTCAACCAGACCTATTCTATCATCAAGATGAGGAGACATAGTCGGTTAAAGCAAAAGCATTTTAGGGTAAAAAAGACCTATTCTTATGATAACATTTTTTAGAGAGTCAACATTCTGAAAAGACTACTTTGAAATGATAATATTTATTCACCATATTACAATCCTTCTCTCCCTTTAAGGGTAGAAACGTTTTAAGTCATCACCGTTCCAGGTGTGGCTCAAGGTCCTTCCCTCCACATCCTGGAGGTAGTAACCCCCATTAGCCAGAGCCTTCTCTATTATGTAAGGCCCTTCCCAGCTGGGGTTGAGCTTGCCCACAGGGGCCGACCTTCCTGCTGCGTCGACCTTTTTTAGCACTAGGTCCCCCTCGGCGAATTGCTTGACCCTAATTTGTTTATCGAAGTACCTGGCCATTCGCCTTTTTATATCTTGTTGTCTGATGGCAGCAACATCCCGTAGCTCTTCCACCATATCCAACGAGAGGCGCAATCCCTCCTCGTTCTCCAACCTCCAAGCTTCGCTTCCTTCACCCGCGGTTGCGACCCGTGGAGACCGAACCTCGAACTCCACCGGGAGGATAGTCTCACACCCATGAGAGAGCTTGAAGGGGGTCTACCCTGTGGCCGTGTTCGGAGTTGTTCGTAAGGCCCACAGGACGGAAGGGAGTTGCTCCACCCAGTTGCCCTTCAGGTTCTCCACCTTCTTCTTGAGCAAGTTCATGATGATCTTGTTCGCGGCTTCCACCTGGCCGTTGCTCCGAGGGTGATGGACAGAGGCAAACCTGAGGTCAATCCCCAGTTGGGCGCATAAGCTGATGAACTCTTCACTGGCAAACTGAGGACCGTTATCCGTCACTATCGCTTGGGGTAGCCCATGCCTGCATATGATTTCCCCCCAAACGAAGTTCCTGATGACCTGGGAGGTAACCTTGGCTAGAGCTTTGATCTCCAGCCACTTTGAGAAGTAGTCGATCATGACTAGGAGGAACCTCCTCTGCCCACTGGCTGGAGGAAAGGGTCCAACTAGATCCATCCCCCAAATGGCGAAGGGCCATGGGGCCGTGATACTTCGAAGCCTTTGTGCGGGTAAGAGCTGGAGGGGGGCGTGTACTTGACATTTCAGACATCTCTTTGCAAACTCGACTGTATCCTTCCTCAAGGTCTGCCAGAAGTATCCTTGTCTTATCACCCTTGCCTCCAACGTTCTTCCTCCTGAGGGACTGCCGCACTCTCCCGAATGCACCTCTTCCAGGATTCTTGGGACCTCCTCCTCGGTCACACATCCCGCGAGGAGACCCGATAACATCTTCCGGTGCAAGCCCCCTTCCAACATCAAGTAGTGGGTTGCCTTTCGCCTAAAGCTTTTCGCATCCTTAACCCCCTCTGACAGCTCGCTTGTGGTAAGGAAGGTCACCAATGGGTCCACCCATGAGGATCGCCGACCCACCTCCATCAACTCCCCCTCTTCAATCGCTGGTCAGAAAAGTTCAGTTAAGGTTCCTCCTCCCCGAGGCCCAAACTTCGCCAACCGATCAACTGCTGTGCTTTCCTCCCTGGGAACGTGTTGAATAGAGAAGGAACGGAACCCTCCGATGATTGCCCTTACCTTGGATAGATACTTCACGAGGGTAGGCTCCCGAGCCTCAAACTCCCCTCTGATCTGCGACGCTACCACCATCGAGTCAGTGAAGGTCTCCACATCCTGGATCTCCAACTCCCTTGCCAATCGAAGGCCGGTTATCACAGCCTCATACTCCGCCTGATTAGTGGTAACAGGGAAGTGGAAAGCCACCGCATGTTCTATGGTAACCCCTTGAGGACTCACAAACACTACACCCCCTCCCAGGGAGTGCCTTCCCGAGGCCCCATCGACCATCATCTTCCATGCTTCGCGGGGCTTCGGCTCCTCATTCTCAGCTTTAGTGACATAGTCTGCCAAAAAGTCCGCCACGACCTGAGCTTTGATGGAGAGTGATAGTTTAACTTTCAAGACAGCCTAGACACCTAGAGGGGGGGGGGGTGAATAGGTTCTGCTTATTTATAAAAACTTCTAGGCAGTATTCAATTCAATGACTGACAAAAGAATCACAGCAATCACAGAAAAAATAAAACATCACAGATTGCACAATATTTTATAGTGGTTCCCCAAGGTCTGGGTACATCCACTTTCCCACTTCACCTACAACTCAGGCACAACAGCCCTACCTCAGCCTTGCCCCAAGGCCTACAACTCAGAGAAGATCCTTCTCCTACACTCAGGCAAACAGCCCTACCACTCAGAGTTCAACACTCCTACACTCAGCCTTTATAACATAGGCTTACAACTCAGATCTGTGTAAACAGATCCTACAGAAATATGGAAAATATTATCTAATTGTCTTGCCTAAAATTGAGAGAGAAAAGTCCAAGACAATTTTTGATCAGCTGATGAAATCAACTGTATCTGAGCTTTCTTCAAAGCTTCTTGAATAAGAACTTAGCTGAGTTGATTTCCAAACAGCTTCTTGAGAATCCACTGGTGGTTTCTTTCTTCTTCTTCAAATTCTGGCTTGATCTCTCTCTATCCAGCACTTTGAATGATTCTTCTGAATTCTGATTAGAACTCTTCTTTGATCTATCCTTAGATAGTCTTCTTAGATCTCCAGGAGAAGATCTTCTTAAGTGCCTAGCACTTTCTTGAAATGAATTGGATCGTAATCCTTCTCAACTTTTTGATTCTCAACAATGTTTTCCAACAGTTGCTTTCTCCTTCTGAATCCATCTATTTATAGACTTTCTTCATGGTAACCGGCTGATCCGGTTTCTAACCGTTTTCTGACAAGTCTGACAGCTTCAGTTAACTGGTGGCAATCCTCAGCTGTCAAGTCTCCAAACAAGTCCTGTGCCTTAGTCTTGAACCATAAGTTGTCGAGACAGTCTGTCAGAAAGTGTCGAGACCATCTGTTTATTTGTGTCGACACAATTGACTTTGGTGTCGACACAGTCTTCAGTGATGTCGACTAAGTTGCCTTTGAGTCGACACAGCTCCTTCTGAAAATAACTTGGTCTTGACTCTCCAGTGTGTCGACACAAGTCCTGTGTGTCGACACAGTTGTTGTAGAATCATAACTTAGTAAGTGTCGACTTACTTCTTCTGTGTCGACACTTTTTCCCAGTGTAGTTGTAGACTAACTGCTATGTGTCGACACTGCTTCCCAGTGTTGTGTCGACTTACTTCTTCTGTGTCGACACTTTTTCCCAGTGTAGTTGTAGACTAACTGCTATGTGTCGACACTGCTTCCCAGTGTTGTGTCGACTTACTTCTTCTGTGTCGACACTTTTTCCTAGTGTAGTTGTAGACTAACTGCTATGTGTCGACACTGCTTCCCAGTGTTGTGTCAACTTACTTCTTCTGTGTCGACACTTTTTCCCAGTGATGTGTCGACAATTTTCTTCTATGTGTCGACACTGCTTTCTTTGTGTCGACACTTGGACTTAGAATTTTTCTGCATACTTTATCAATTCTTCACCTGCACATGTCAACTTTAAAACAACATCAAATACACCTTGATGTATATCATTGAGCTAGGTTGGGCTTCTTCAAATCAGGTACACATTTTCCAATGTACCCAACAATCTCCCCCTATTTGGAGAAGTCATAACCCTTATAGCCAATGATATACACCATTTATAAACAGTACTAAATGATGATATATGACATGACAGGAATACTTAATATAAACAACACATAAAAAACAATTCACCACAGAATGCACATTATAATATGCCAAACAACATTTTGTTTATAACTGGGTAATGTTTGATTACAATGTTTTACATTTAATGATTACATCACAACATTACAAAACACTATAAAAGAACTTAAAACATAATCAGGATTGATCAGGCTCTCTAATTATAATCCCTTTGCCAGATTGAATTGTAGCTGTCACAGGAGCTTCTGATTCTTCAGCTATCTTCTTTCCTTTAAGATCAGCTTTCTTCTGAGCTTCTTCCTTGATCCTTTGCCTTTCAAAATAATGAAAAGGCTTTGGGAAGTATTTGCTTGGCTCCTTAGCATCTGATGGCAGTCTTCCCAGCTTAGCTTTCCTTCTGAATTGTACTATTGCTTCTTGTCTTGCCTCATACTTCTGCCATTCTATTTCATTGTACCACTTCCCTCTCTCATGAACTTTATCTTGTACAGCTTTCCATGCAGTGAGTATTATGTTCCTTGAAGTAGGACTCCACTGCTCATAATCTGGCTTAAGTACAGCCTGCTCTCTGAATTTCTTCTTTGCTAATAGAGCATCTTGCTGTTCTTTCAGAGTAGCCTCAGGCTTATCAACCTTTCCAAAGACAATATTAGTAACCTCCTTTGGAGGACTATACATTCCTTGAACTTTCTGATCAATCATGTCAAAATCTGGAGGGGGGGTAAATGACTTGGGCAACCTCAGGTTGATTGCCTTCAAGTAGATTTGATTGTATTCCTGACTCAGCCACCATAGCATCATCACACAATGGGGGATATCCCAAAGTGGCTCGAATGCTATTGGTCACCCATTTGGTGTGCTCTGAGCCTGCATGAATTAGCATCCTCTCCCCCTTTATGGCTTCTCTAGATACATGATCTCTTAGATCTTCCTTTTGAAATCGGATTTGGCCATCCAAATAATTCACACCCTCTTTGAAAAATGGTTTTAACTTTTGAATCTTTTCAGATATTTCTTTTTGAGAGGTTGTGATGGCAGTCTTAACAGATGCAATGGCAGCTTGAAAATTCTTATCAAATTCGTCCCTTTCTTTGGCTCTATCTGCAGGCAGACCTGGACCAATCTTCTTTACTTCCTCAATGATCTCATTATGAGATTCAGTTAAATTATCATTCATTCTTAGCTGGTTTTCCAAAACATAGCTTTGCTTCAAAGCAATGTCATCCACCTTTGTAGTAATAGCCTCCTGTTGTTTAGCTAGATAAACCACAGCATTGCCACCCTTGTGGAAGCAATCTGTCATTTCCTTTTTATGCATGTTGACTTGAAACTGGATGGACTTTATATCCTGAGCTAAGTCAAACTGAAGTGACTTGCTATTTTCATCAACATACTTTTCCAGAGCCATCCTTTGTTCATCCAATTTTACCTGTAGATCTACTATAAATTTGTTATAATCAAAAGCTGGAGATACCTGTAAAGGCGTGGTCTGTAAAGCTTGCTTATAATTCTTGCTTCTTCTCTTAAATACAACAAGTTTTCTTTTCTTTGCCATCCTGGCATCTTCAGTTTCAGTTTCAGATGAAGTATCTAATTGAATTCTCTCTTGAGGAGGATTAATTGTATCTGTCCCAGTGACCTGTTGCTCAGCTTCAACAGCCAATGGCTCCCCCTCAACTTGTGTCTCAACTTCAGCTTCCTGATCAATGTCCATATCTATTGACTTCTCAATTTCTTGTCCACCTCCTACTTTATCAGTAGTAGTATCATCATCAGGGAATAACTCCTCCAGAGTAAATTCCAGTTGAGCTGTAACTTCTGCAGCAGTTAAATCTTGAGACAAGTTTAACTGTGCATCCTCTTGTACTTGCACTTCAGTATTTGTAGTATCTGGAGTAGGAGTGGACACTAGCTCTCCCTGAACCTGTGCAGTAATAAGAATATGAGCAATGTCTTGTATAGTAAAATACATTAGCTCCCCCTATACCTGAGCAGGAGTAGATACCTTTGGAGCAGGAGTGGAAACTGGCTCCCCCTGTATCTGTGCAGGTGTTGACACTTCCTGGACTATAGATGAGGCAAGCTGTTCTTCAACCTGTGTCCTCAGTGGGTCTTCTTGTAATTGTTCAGATTCTTGATTTTGTGTAGGGGATTTCACAGGGGTGTCTGGCCTGCTCTCTTCAGGCACATCCTTGGACAGCACCCTATCCCACCTAGAGAACAATCTCATATTCATTCTTCTCATATGATTAATCTTTGTCCCTGGCACTTGCTGCATCACTTCAGGAATCACTCCAGTTAGGTATAGGCTCATGATCCTGGCCATGTTAGGCTTCTTGATTCCTTCTTTGATCTTGTCAAAGATCACTCCTGACCAATCAGTAGGAATTGTAAAAACAATCCTGGTCATCAGGCTGAACATATAGGCAGAAATCCTATCATGTCCACCTGTCTTGCAGAGGATCACTTTCCCAACTATTTCTGACAAGAACTTCCCTTGCTGATTCATACCCTTCCTGTTGAATGCAGCTCCAATCTTCAATCCTGAGTCCAGTCCACACCATTGAAGGGCTTCCCTTGTCTTAGATATAGGAACTTCCTCTTCATTCTCAACTACTTGCAATTGAAAGATCTTTCTTAAACTTCTTTGATTAATCTTCACCTTAGTCCCTTGAACAGTGGACTTAATCTTGAGGCCAGTAGAGTGGACTGATGCAGAGATAAAGAGCTCGTGCACCTCCTTCTTCCAGATTTTAGTAGGTTCTGAGATGAGAAATTCTAACCCTGACTCGGAGAGGAGGGTGATAACTCCTTGAACATCTGGCGGCGCCTCTGCAAAGGCCTGGCGCACCAACTCATACCCTTCATTGATGTTATCTTCAATCCTTGGCGCCATCATTTTGTCGAGAAAGCTTGAGAGAAGAGAGAAAGATAGACTGTCGACACAGGGTTTTAGTCTCGAAAACCTTGGAAGCGTGTCGACAGAATGAGTTTTTGACCTATTTATAGCCTCAGTTGAAAGAAGTTCAAAAGGCGCCAAAAACAGTCAAAATGTGTCGACACAGGCGGAATGTGTCGATACAAACTTCTATGTCTCGACATTACTTCAGCCTACTATGTGTCGATACCAATTTGTGGTTATGTCGACACCTTAGATAGACAGAAATTCTGTGTCGACTCTAAGGATAAGTGTCGACACATATTCTGTAAGTGTCGACACCATTTTCCTGGTTGAGTCGACATTACATTTCTGGTTAAGTCGACAATATAACTCTCAAGTGTCGACACATATTCTCTGTGTCGACACAATATTTCTGACTTGTCGACATAATTTCTCTGAGTCGACACATTACTACAGAATGTGTCGACACATTCTTACTTAGCCAATTTCTGTAACTTCAATGTGTCCTTTTTAACACTTGATTATGTTGTTATTACCTTTACTTACTTATATACCACTTCAATTGCATTGTTAATGATTTTGTTAATACATTAATCAATGGTTAACATACCTAATTCAATTTTGAATTTATTGAATTTGGTTTCATCTAAAGGCTTAGTAAATACATCTGCTATTTGATAATCTGTTTTTACAAATTCCAATGAGATGTCTCCTCTTTCTACGTGTTCTCTAAGAAAATGGTATTTGATTTCTATATGCTTAGTTCTACTATGAGAAACTGGATTATTAGCAATAGAAATATCACTCTTTGAATCACATAAAAGGGGTGTTCTACTTACCTGAATACCATAATCCTTAAGCTGATGCTGCATCCACAATAGTTGTGCACAGCAGCTTCCAGCAGCAACATACTCTGACTCAGTTGTGGAAATTGCCACACTGGTCTGCTTCTTACTACTCCAAGATATTAGTCTTCCTCCCAGGAATTGACAAGTACCTGTAGTACTCTTTCTATCCTCTCTACATCCTGCAAAATCTGCATCTGAATAGCCTGTTAGTAGAAAATCTCTATTCCTAGGGTACCAAAGACCTAGAGTAGGAGTGCCCTTTAGATATCTCAGAATCCTTTTGACTGCAGTATAATGAGATTCTTTAGGGCAGGCTTGGTACCTAGCACAGACACATGTTGCATACATAATGTCAGGTCTACTAGCAGTGAGATATAGTAGAGACCCAACTATTCCTCTATACAATGATTCATCAACAGGTTTACCTGTCTCATCTTTGCATATAGGCATACTAGTTCCCATAGGAGTTCTCATGGTGGAGGATGACTCCATACCATACTTCTTAATTAATTCTTTGGTGAACTTAGACTGGGATATGGACAATCCATCATCAGTCTGTCTTATTTGGAGTCCCAAGAAGAACTTAAGTTCTCCCATACTGCTCATCTCAAACTTCCCTTGCATAAGTTTGGCAAACTTTTTACAAAGGTTGTTTTCAGTAGATCCAAAGATTATGTCATCAACATAGATCTGGACTAAGATGATCTTTCCTTTGGATTCCCTAAGGAATAGAGTTTTGTCTATCTTTCCTCTTGAGAATTTATTCTCAATGAGGAAGGTAGACAGGGTTTCATACCAAGCCCTTGGAGCTTGTTTTAACCTATACAAAGCTTTCCTAAGCTTATACACATAATCAGGTTTAAGAGGATCTATAAAACCTGATGGCTGCTCTACATATACTTCTTCTTTAAGATCACCATTCAGAAATGCTGACTTCACATCCATTTGGTATACTTTGAAGTCTTGGTAGGCTGCATAGGCAAGGAACATTCTGATTGCCTCTAGCCTTGCTACTGGAGCAAAGGTTTGATCAAAGTCAATTCCTTCTTCCTGCCTGTATCCTTTTTCAACTAACCTTGCTTTATTCTTCACTATTATCCCACTTTCATCTAGCTTGTTCCTATAGATCCACTTAGTGCCAATTATGTTGTGGCCTCTTGGTTTAGGAACAAGCTCCCAGACTTTGCATCTTCTAAATTGATTCAGCTCCTCTTGCATAGCATCAATCCAGTGCTGGTCTTGGATAGCTTCTTCAAACTTCTTAGGTTCCATCTGGGACAAGAAACTTGAATGCAAAACTGTGCTTTGATTTCTGCTTCTAGTTTGCACTCCTTGTCTTGGATCACTAATTATCTGATCAGTTGGATGATCTCTTAGATATCTTATAGCTGGAGGAAGATTCCCTTCAGGTTGAGCATCTCCAGCTTCTTCATTCTGCTGAGCCTCTTGGTTTTCATCAGTTTCCATTATCTCTTGTACTCCCCCTGGACAGCAGCCTTCATTTTCCAATGCTCCATCTTCCTTTGAAGCTTCAGCAATGGAGAGCTTGTCCATCTTCTTGCTTATACCTGTTGAGTCATTTGATCTACAAGACAACTCACAATTGATTAATCTTGTTTCATCAAATACAACATGCACAGATTCTTCAACAACTTGAGTAGTTAAGTTGAAGACTCTATAGGCCTTACTATTTGTGATGTACCCAACAAATATTCCATCCTGGGATTTGGCAGCAAACTTAGTCAAATATGACTTGCCATTGTTAAGTATATAGCACTTGCAACCAAAGATCCTAAAATAGGATAGATTTGGTTTTCTGCCTTTCACAATCTCATAGGGAGTCTTTCTGTGGCTTTTGGTGATAGAAGCCCTATTGATGACATGACAAGCAGTGTTAACTGCCTCAGCCCAAAAATATTCTGGGAGAGAGGTGTCACTCAATAGAGTTCTACCAGCTTCAATTAATGTTCTATTCTTTCTTTCAGCAATTCCATTTTGCTGAGGTGTTCTTGGTGAGGAGAACTCTTGGAAAATCCCAAAGTCTTTACACAAATTTGTTATGCTTTCAGAATGAAACTCAGTACCATGATCACTTCTGATTTTGACCACTGTACTATTCAGTTCATTCTGAATTTGCTTTACAAAATTAAGTAGTACACTTGGGGTTTCAGATTTTTGTCTTAGAAAGAACACCCATGTAAATCTAGAATAGTCATCTACAACCACAAAAGTGTAGACCTTCCTACCTAGACTATGAACTGGCATAGGACCAAAAAGATCCATATGCAAGAGGTATAAGCACCTCACAGAATCCTTGTTTTCAAGGCTTTGAAATGAGGATTTTGTCTGCTTGCCCTTTTGACAAGCTGAGCATACCCCTTCCTTTATACACTTAACTTGAGGCCCATTCCTCACTAGTTCTTTACTAATGAGTTGGCCAATTGTCTTGTAGTTTAGATGAGCCAATCTCTTGTGCCACTTAACACAATGGGAAGCATTGTCATCAGCTACAAGACAAATGGGGGAAGCCTTATTTTCACACTCAAAATTAAGGCAATATACATTTCTCTTCCTATACCCAGTCAAAATGATCTCTTGATCACTTGACCTTTTGATATGACATCCATCCTTACCAAATGAAATGTCATATCCTAGATCACTCAGCTGGCTTATGCTTATTAGATTATATTTCAAACCTTTTACATAGGCCACTTGGGTGATAGTAATTAGGTTAGAAGAAATGTTACCAAACCCTTTGATGACTCCTTTTTCAGATCCACCAAAGATCACTTTATGTCCATCTTTGACAGATGAATACTCCTTCAGCAGCCCCTTTGTTCTAGTCATGTGCCTGGAACAACCACTATCCAAGTACCATATAGGGGCATGGTTACTTGGATTCACCTGCAATACAGAATTACTTACCCTTAGAACCCAAGTAAGTCTTGGGTCCTTGGTTCAGGTTAGCATTAATAAAGTTATCATAACCTCTTCTAATAGGTAGACTCTTATTCTTTATAACACTTGTGTTATACCAGCAGTCCAATGCAAAATGGCCCCTCTTGCCACAGCACCAACATTCAAACTTATTGTATCTAGATCTAGATACATCCTTGTCAGAAGAATTTCTGTTCATTGCTGGTGCTGTTGCAACTTCACCTACTGATTTCTTAAAACCATTGGGTTTATGACCATAGGTAGGCCTGCTTGCCTTAACACCCTTGTTCTTCAGAACATTTGTCTTAATATGACCTTGAATGTCTTCATGATCATATATGTTAGAAGGCACTTTCTCCTTACTAAACTTTATGGGGACTGAAAGGTTTAGTGGCTGAATAGAGGCTTTGCCTTTCCTCTTGAATCTGCCAGCCCTGGAGTTACCTTTAAATCCTAATCCAGCATTACCCTTCTGAGTGACAAATTCATCTATCAAGGGTAAGACAGATTTTGGCTTAGAGTAACTAGCCACTAAATCCCTTTCAATTCTAAGTCTGGCCTCCAGACTCTTTACTTGATCATTAGTATAATTAATTGTGCCCATCTGAATAATAGTTATATTCTTCAGCTTGGCAATTTCATTTAATTTTTGATCAAGGACTTTTTCTAACTCAGTTGTTGCTACCCTTAGTTCAGCAATTTCCTGAGTCTGTGTTTTAACCAGGTTCTTGCTTTTCTTAAGGGCCTGCAACAAGTCCCCATACTTGTCTATCAATTGATAGACATCTCCTTCAGATCCAGATGCATCTTCATCACTTGATGCAGATGTAGCTGATTCTTCACTTGTATTACAAACAGATGTACAGGAAGGACAGTTTACCTCATTAGGACCAGACTGATTCTGGCATATGTCCTCTTCTGATCTTGTCATCAAACCCATGCATTGATGTTCATTGATGGAGTCTAGCAACTGCATAAACTCCTCTTCCTCAGATGCAGCATATAGTCCAATATATGCTTCAGCTTCAGATCCTGATTCTGAAGTTGACTGGTCTGACAGACTTTTATCTTTCTTTGCTACAAAGGATTTCTCCTTCTTGCCTTTCTGATAAGTCTTCTTCTTTTCTGAAGATTCCTTCCTTTTGTCAGGACAATCAGCCACTACATGTCCAAGCCTATTGCAACAATAGCAGACAATCTTTGAAGTAGTGGCTTTGCTGGGCTTTGATCTGCTTTTCTCTTTCCTTGATGACCTTCTCTTCTGATAATAGTCATCAACTTACTGTGATGTGGAAGGCCTAGACTTCCATTGCTTCTTTTTCAAGAACCTTTGGAATTGCCTTGTAAATGCAGCAAAGTCTGCATCTGAATCACAGCTTTCTGAACCCTTATTTGAATTTTCAGAACTATCTTCTTCAACTTCTTTAGGAGGAGATGGTGATTTCCTCCTACTCTTTCTAGTGGCTTCAGCATTAAATGCCACAGTCTTTTCTCTATGCTCTCCTCTTGAGTTTCTTTCCTCCTCCTTCCTTACCATAAGTTGCATTTCATAGGATAGTAACTTTCCAAACAGGGTTGGAGGAGATATCTCTGCCAATTTAGCCACTTCTCTTATGGCACAGATCTTTGTATCCCAGTCCTTTGATAAGGATCTTAAGAATTTGTCATTCAGTTCATAGGTACTGAAGACTCTTCCATAGGAGATTAGCTCATTCACAATTCTATAGAATTTCTTATAGCACTCAGTTATGCTATCAGATTTTCCTTGTCTAAAGCTTTCATACTCCTGATTTAGCATAGACTTTCTGTCCAGCCTTACTTCTTCAGATCCCTCCATGTAGACAATCAATGTGTCCCACATCTCCTTGGAGGTCTTGCAGTGAATCAGATTTTGAAATGTTGAATCATCTATGGCACTAATAATGATGTTCTGTGCCCTTTTGTCCATGGTTGCCAAGATGATTTCATCCTTGGTCATTTCTGAATAAGTCTTTGGTATTTAGATATTTGCATCAAGAACAGATATCTTCATTGGAATGAAGGGCCCTTCCTGTACTGTGATGTAAATCCTTGGGTCAGATGCTTCCATAAACAATCTGACTCTCTCTTTCCAGATCCCAAAGATTTCCTTCTTGCATATGGGTAATTTCATAGACCCTAGCTCCTTATGATTCTCTCCAGAACCCATCTTCTTGAATCTTGAATCTGCCTTTCAGATCTACCTCAGACTGTTAAGTCCTTTTTTGAGTAACCTGCCTCTGATACCACTTGATAGTTTAACTTTCAAGACAGCCTAGACACCTAGAGGGGGGGTGAATAGGTTCTGCTTATTTATAAAAACTTCTAGGCAGTATTCAATTCAATGACTGACAAAAGAATCACAGCAATCACAGAAAAAATAAAACATCACAGATTGCACAATATTTTATAGTGGTTCCCCAAGGTCTGGGTACATCCACTTTCCCCCTTCACCTATCTAGCAGTATGCTAGATTTGACCAAGCTTCCACTAATCTCAGATCAATAGATCCTACAACTCAGGCACAACAGCCCTACCTCAGCCTTGCCCCAAGACCTACAACTCAGAGAAGATCCTTCTCCTACACTCAGGCAAACAGCCCTACCACTCAGAGTTCAACACTCCTACACTCAGCCTTTATAACATAGGCTTACAACTCAGATCTGTGTAAACAAATCCTACAGAAATATGGAAAATATTATCTAACTGTCTTGCCTAAAATTGAGAGAGAAAAGGCCAAGAAAATTCTTGATCAGCTGATGAAATCAACTGTATCTGAGCTTTCTTCAAAGCTTCTTGAATAAGAACTTAGCTGAGTTGATTTCCAAACAGCTTCTTGAGAATCCACTGGTGGTTTCTTTCTTCTTCTTCAAATTCTGGCTTGATCTCTCTCTATCCAGCACTTTGAATGATTCTTCTGAATTCTGATTAGAACTCTTCTTTGATCTATCCTTAGATAGTCTTCTTAGATCTCCCGGAGAAGATCTTCTTAAGTGCCTAGCACTTTTTTGAAATGAATTGGATCATAATCCTTCTCAACTTTTTGATTCTCAACAATGTTTTCCAACAGTTGCTTTCTCCTTCTGAATCCGTCTATTTATAAACTTTCTTCATGGTAACCGGCTGATCCGGTTTCTAACCATTTTCTGACAAGTCTGATAGCTTCAGTTAACTGGTGGCAATCCTCAGCTGTCAAGTCTCCAAACAAGTCCTGTGCCTTAGTCTTGAACCATAAGTTGTCGAGACAGTCTGTCAGAAAGTGTCGAGACCATCTGTTTATTTGTGTCGACACAATTGACTTTGGTGTCGACACAGTCTTCAGTGATGTCGACTAAGTTGCCTTTGAGTCGACACAGCTCCTTCTGAAAATAACTTGGTCTTGACTCTCCAGTGTGTCGACACAAGTCCTGTGTGTCGACACAGTTGTTGTAGAATCATAACTTAGTAAGTGTCACTTACTTCTTCTGTGTCGACACTTTTTCCCAGTGTAGTTGTAGACTAACTGCTATGTGTCGACACTGCTTCCCAGTGTTGTGTCGACTTACTTCTTCTGTGTCGACACTTTTTCCCAGTGTAGTTGTAGACTAACTGCTATGTGTCGACACTGCTTCCCAGTGTTGTGTCGACTTACTTCTTCTGTGTCGACACTTTTTCCCAGTGTAGTTGTAGACTAACTGCTATGTGTCGACACTACTTCCCAGTGTTGTGTCGACTTACTTCTTCTGTGTCGACACTTTTTCCCAGTGATGTGTCGACAATTTTCTTCTATGTGTCGACACTGCTTTCTCTGTGTCGACACTTGGACTTAGAATTTTTCTGCATACTTTATCAATTCTTCACCTGCACATGTCAACTTTAAAACAACATCAAATACACCTTGATGTATATCATTGAGCTAGGTTGGGCTTCTTCAAATCAGGTACACATTTTCCAATGTACCCAACAGAGAGTCTCGGGACGAACGAGATGTCGAACTCGCTTAGTTCGATAGACCACTTTGCCAGCCTTCCCGAGTGCTCTACCCCCTCGAAGATCTTACAAAGAGGATGGTCGGTGACCACCCCAATCGAGTGCGCTTGAAAGTATGGATGAAGCTTCCTTGCCGAAATGACCAAGGCATAAGCCAGCTTCTCCAGGATGGGGTAGCGGAGCTCCGCCTTTTTCAGGATTCGGCTTACATAATAGATGGGTAGCTGCTTCTTCCCCTCTTACCTAACCAAGACGGAGCTCACAGCTTCCACCCCCACCCCGAGATACAAGGCCAGGTCTTCCCCTTCCTTGGGGCTTTGGAGCAGCGGAGCCTGGGAGAGTTGCCTCTTCAGCCCCTGGAAGGCCTCTTCGCATTCGACCGTCCATTCGAACACCTGATTATCGCGGAGCACTTTGAAGAAAGAAGAGCACCTATCCCCGGTCCGAGAGAGGAACTTGCTTAGCCCGGCCAACTTTCTCGTCAAGCGCTGGACCTCCTTGGCGTTGCGAGGTGACTCCAAGTCCAATATAGCCTTCACCTTGTCCGGGTTAGGTTCTACCCCTGTCGGAGTCAAGAGGTGTCCGAGGAACTTCCCGCGACTGGCCCCGAAGACACACTTCAAGGGGTTCAACCTCATCTTGAACCTCCGCAGGGTGGCAAACGTCTCTTCCAAGTCCCGCAAATGGGAATCCACGCATTTGCTTTTGACCAGCAGGTCATCGACGTAGACCTCTAGATTCTTCCCCCTTTGGTCCCGAAAGACTCGATCCATCATGCGTTGGTATGTTGCCCCTGCGTTTTTCAACCCAAAGGGCATCATCTTATAGCTGAAGCATCCCTCTCTCGTGATGAAGGAGACATCCTTGACATCGGGAGGGTGCATCCGGATCTGGTGGTAACCATTACCACATTGGAGATCCAGCCATGATACTGGATCTCCCAGATGAAGCCTGCCTCCAGAAGCTTCTTGACCTCCTCTCGGATGGGCTCCTCCAGCTTGGTGGCGATGGCCCTCATCTTCTGGCGTATGGGGCGAGTCCTTAGGTCCAGGTTCAGGCGATGACAAGCTACGTCCGCATCGATGCCCGGCATGTCTGCCGCGCTCCAAGCGAAGATGTCAATGTTGCTCTGGATACAGGCTAGCATCCACCCCTGGTCCTCGAGGCTTAAGCCTCCGCTGACCCGCACCTTCTGTACTTGCCCCTCTCTGGTGAGTACCTCCATCTCCACCACTTCCTCGGCTGGCTCCAGCCTCGACCGCTCCCATCCTGCCCTTGCCTTCTCCTGCTCAACCTCTTCTCCTCCGACCTCATCAACCCCCATCGCTTCCACCAGGCCTTCTCCTTGCCTCTGCTCTCCTTCCCTTGCCTCTCCCAGGCTCATCTCTTCTATCTCCACTACCTCCTCCATCATCAAGTCCTCCGCCTCCTGCGGGCTCGCCTCCTCCACTTCTACCACCTGCCCCCTGCTACTTCCAACGCCTCCTCCAGGCTCATCTCCTCCTCCTCGATACTTCCTTCCTGCCCAGCCATCTCTTTCTCCAGCTCCTCCGCCTCAGCCATCCACGACACGGTGTTTACCGCCGTCACATAGCACTGCCTCACCACCTTCGGATCCCCCCTGATCCTAACCTGCACCCCTCCGTTGTTGAACTTGAGGCATTGATGAAATGAGGAGGGGACACAGCGAAAGGCGCTGATGAGAGGACGCCCAAAGATGGCGTTGTAGCTACTTGGGGCATCTACGATCACGAACCTACAGTTCCATGAGATGCCCCCAAGCTTCACATGCAGGCCCACTCCCCCTTCTACCTCCTTCCTCTCTCCAGAAAAACCAAAAAACGGTCCATCAGAAGCCAGGACCCTTTTTCCTTCCACCCTCATCTCATCGAAGGCCTTCTTGAAGATCATGTTCACGGAGCTACCGTTATCCACCAGTATCCGGGAGACTGTGAAGTTCTCCACCGCCATCTGGATCACTAGTGCGTCGCAGAACGGGTCTTCGTAGTCTGGCATATCCGCGGATGAGAAGGTGATTTTTTCTTCTGGGGGGGGGGGGAGCCAGGGAGGTCGAGGCGACCCCTCTGCGGAACATGGTTTGAAGGCTCCCCTTGCGGGTTGCCTCGATCTCTACTCCCCCATGGATCACTCTGATCCCCCCTCGGGTCCCCGCATCGACCCTATCTTCACATCTATCCTCAGCCTCTCCGTGCTGCACCTCGACGATCCTTGTAGGCGGATCTTACCTTCCAGCTCCTCTGGCCTCCCTCATCTCCAGAAACTCTAGGCAGGTGGCCGTTGTGTGACCTTCCTCCTGATGGAAGTCACAATAGGGCAACGCCACCCTGCCCCCTCTTACTTCTCCTCCCCCCTTCTCCCTGCTCCTCGAATTATTCTTCCTCTTCCTCTCCCCACCTCCATGGCCTCCTGCAGTGGTGGGAAGTGACCCCTCGGTCCCTGCCTCCATCCTCCCTGCTCCAGTCTTCTAGGCTCCTGGAAGTTGTCTCTTCCTTGAAAACCCCCTTGGCCCTGGGGGCGACCTTCCTGAGGCCTCCAACCTAATCGGTTGTTCAGCTCCCTGGCCCCCCATACTGCTGCCCCTGCCCTCGGGGTTCTTCTCTCCTCCTATCTTCCCTTGGTTCCCTCTGCTCCCTCTGCTCTCTCACTTCCCTCTGCCTCCCTGCTGTCGGCTCCTTCACATCATCCTCCGTCAACCTGGCCAGCTTCCTCGCAAACGCAGGGTTTGCCCTCTCGAAGTCTATCTCCTTTGCCGCCCTCTCCATGAGCTCCTCAAAAGAGAGAGGGGGCACTCTCTTCAACTCCATGCTAAAAAACCCCGGCCTCAGCCCCAGGGTGAAGGCAAGCATCAGTGCATACCCTGGGACCTCCTGGACCAGGAGAATCTCCTCTTGGAACCGGTCAACATAATGACCCAACGTCTCCTCCGGCTTCTGCCTCACTGCAAACAAGCACTCAGCCTCCTTCTTCCGCTTCTTCGAAGTCGAGAACCTCAACAGAAAACCCCTGCGCAGATCCTCAAAACTGTAGATCGAGCTCGCCGACAACTGGTGGAACCAGTCCCTGTCCTTCTCTTTCAGAGTGATGGCAAAAAGCCTACACTTGAAGGCATCCGACATCTGCCTTATCGACACCACATCCTCAAACCATTACACGTGCTAAACCGGGTCATCCTTCCCGGTGTAGTAGGTCATATCCGGCTCCCTGAACCCCTCCGGCACTGGAGCCGAGACGATGAGCTCACTAAAAGGGGTCTCGCCCCCTGCCTGGCGAGAGGGCACGTCCCGCGACCTTGGCTGGCTGGACCGATCCGCGAGACCGTGCCCGGGGAAGAGCTCCCGCACTGTCGCCTCCCTCTCGCCCAGATCCACCGGAACCTCCTTTCCGGGACGCTGGCCTGGGAAAAGTTCCGGCGCAGCCACATCCCTCTCGCCTGCCTCCACCAGGACTTCCTTCCCGGGGCGCTTCCCTGGAGCGTTCTCGCCTAACAGCGAAACCACCTCCACAGGAACCTGCGGCATCTCCCACTCATTCCTTGCCAAGAAGGCCAAGATGATCGTCTGCATGACCTCTCGCCTGAAATCCTCTAACATCTTCCTTGTCGCCTCTTCTCCCCGGGTGGGGGATCCTCCTACGCCAGATCCTTCACCTTCACCTCCTACCATGGGACTCAACTCAAGATTTTCTTGCACCGACTGCTTCCACGCTCACTGCACCAGAACTGTTGAAGCCAAAATTGACCTCAACGAATGTTCACGAACCAAAGTGCAGCCGACGCCTACTTCTCTCAAATCTCGACCCCTGACTAGCTGCTAAGGTCCTAAGGCTGACCCAAAGCCTCAGCTGGGAGGTCCCACCTCACACCCGGAAGATCTCTGAGAGCTTCCCCTCCGAAACCAATAGCTGGACTGGGAGCTCTTCAGAAAGCACTGGAGTTAGAGAATAATGAAAGCTTGCTTTCCAAAGAGCCCCTATGGGTCTTTTTATAGTCTTCTCCTGACCTGAAAATATTGAAATACCTCTGATGGGTTTGCCAATAGCCAAATCCCGCTGTCATCCCAGGGGCATACAGGTAATTTAACCCGAGGATAATGAAATAATAATAAAATAATCCATTTTCCTGGGCGCCAGGCCCCACCACATGGACCTGCTTGGCGAGAACCCCAGGCGAGAAGGCTCTCGCTGAGCCTTAGCTGGGCTCACCTTGGCGAGATCTCCTGCCAAGAGGGTTCTCGCTCTCGGTGGTCTTGACGTCATTGCTGTTGGACGCGGCGCTGGGTGGGTGAAGCTTACTCTACGCCTTCACTACTAATCACGGCGTTGAGCGAGTGGAGCTTACTCAACGCCCTCTGCTGCCGAACGCGGCGTTGAGTGAGTGAAGCTCACTCAACGCCTTCTCGCCCGCCCCCAGGGAGAGTTCCTTCTGGGCGGGAGCTCTCCTGTCCCGAAGCCTAAAGCTGACCTAAAGACCCGAGTCCTGGCACGAACGATCTCGCCTATCAGTAGGCGGGAGCACCTTAAGGGCGAGAACTCTGCCGGTCCGCCCTAGGGCTAACCCGGGACTAGTCCAACCCTGACCACTGAAGTCTTAGTCTTCCTGGTCCTCCCCAGCAAATATGGGGTTGTACAGATCATGTAGTGGAGCTATATTTAGAGCAGCTTGAAGGTTTTAGGGTGAAAGGAAATGAGAGTCTTGTATGTTTCTTGAAGAAGAACTTATATGACATGAAGTAGGACTCATGATATTGGTACAAAGAGTTTGATTCTTTTATGGGGAAGATTGACTTTAAGAGGACCACCCTTGATCATTGTATATTTATAAAGCAATATGTTATAGAGGATTTCATTATTTTACTTCTCTATGTTGATGGCATGTTGATAGTTGGGACGAGCACTACGTGCATTGTCGAGCTAAAGTGACAGTTAAGCTCCACGTTTGCAATGAAGGACTTGAGAGCTATGAATACTATCTTAAGAATGCATATTCAGAGAAATATAGGTTCTATATTACTTTGGTTATCACAGGAGAGATATATCAGGAAGGTGCTACAGAGATTTAGTATAGATGAAGCGAAGAAGGTGAACATGCTGCCCGCGGCTCACTTCAGACTTACCGCTGATCAGTGTTTGAGCACACCTGAGGAGGAAGAGAAGATGTAGAAGGTCCCTCATGCTTCTATAGTTGTAAGTCTTATGTATGTCATGGTGATGTAGGCTTGGGGTGACTCACTAGAGGCGACGGACTAAAAGATTATTACCTCGATCGACTATCCCGATTCGGCACTCGCACACAACCGCACCGCACGCTAATACGCAGAATTACTTCGTTAAGCCAACACACGGATAGCCAACCCGCAAGGGGAGCGAATAGGGGCAATAATCCAATATTCTCTCCGGCTAAATGGGACAATCTTGGACCCGGTCGAGCGATGTTGTACCAAAAGCGATCCACCGGAAAACCACGATTCAAAAGTGGTGGATCTCTCCCAACAAAAGATGCGAGGTTCGCCAAACCTTGTTCGAAAAATAAATAACTAATGAAACAAATGCGACCCAACCGGGATTAAACACCAAGACTATTCTATGCTTCAAAGCCAACGCAAAAATCGTCCAGCCACAGGAATCATCAAGAGGGAATCACAATATGGTAGAGATGCTCGTTACCCCAGTCGGAATAGATGATT
The DNA here is from genome assembly GCA_039513925.1 of Platanthera zijinensis. Classification (NCBI taxonomy): domain Eukaryota; kingdom Viridiplantae; phylum Streptophyta; class Magnoliopsida; order Asparagales; family Orchidaceae; genus Platanthera; species Platanthera zijinensis. Next base: position 171,884,083 of record CM077093.1, on the reverse strand, counting down.
CTGACTATCTTCGTAGGAACACTTCTCCCCGGTTCCGCCGGAGTTGAGCCAAATGGATGAAGACTATCCGCCTTAACCGCGTCACGCCAAAGCTCCGTTTCCTTGTTTGGGTGGATGTCGCCCTCGGCCACACTCCAAGTCAAGGAGATGGCCGACTCCTTCAAGTGGGGGTCGGGTTTGGTGTTGGGTGGTCGGCCGGGATTGGGAAGAGGGGCGGCCGGTTGGTGGAGGTGGGAAGCCGACGGTTAGGGAAGGGAAAGGTGGTTGCCGAGAGGTGGTGGTATGGTGTGGAGGGTGAGGCAGCTTGTAGGTGGGGGCGGTGTTGAGAGGGGCGGCCGAGATGTAGAGGGGGAAGAGAGAGGGAGTTGGCGGCCAAGAAGAGTAGAGGGAGGGAGCAAGAGAGGGGAGGCAAAGTTAGGGTTTAGAAACTTTTCATTCAACTTAAGAAACTCAAAATGAGGCATGCCTATATATAGGCTTAATATAATGTCTTAGCTATGTGCAGCCCAAATAAAATAAACACTCCTAAATTAAAAATAAAAGCATCATAAAATAAAAGCTCTCAAAATAAAAGATGATAATTTATTTTGTTGTCTTGCGCCGCGGGCGGAGGTTGTAGCGATGCTCCGTACGATCATCGTGGCGACGCAAATCCTTTGTTGGAGATGAGGGGAAATCTTCCGTTAGCGTGCCGTCATCAATAAGGTGGGGGTTGTCGTCTCCAACACATGGTTTGCAACTTCCCAGATATAGCGTATGTCATTGGTACGGTTAGTAGGTTTCTCTCCAATCCCAAAAGAGAAAATTAGAGCACTGTGAAGTGGATTCTAAGGTACCGACATGAGATGTCAGACTTGATGTTAAGGTTTGGAGATTGTGAACCAGAGCTACTAGACTATACTAATGCTGATATGACTGGAGATTTGGACTCCAAAAGATCGACTTTTGAGTATCTGATCTTGTTTGCAGGGGGAGATGTTTCATGACAGTCTAGACTTCAGAAGTATGTTGCATTGTCGATTATGAAGGTAGAGTTTAGTACAGTCACTAAGGAAGTAAAAGAGCTTTTTTGGATGAAACATTTCATCAAGGAGTTGAGTTTCACTCAGGAGCGTTATACAAACTTATATGACAATCAGAGTGCAATTCATTTAGGAAAGAACCCCACCTCCACTCAAGGTCCAAGTATATTGACGTGCGGTAGCATTGGATGCGTGATACTCTAGAGCAGAGATAGTTGGATTTATAGAAGGTGCACACAGATGATAATAGAGCAGATATGCTTACAAAGACTATGTCAAGAGGAAAGTTCAAACACTACATAAGAATAGATGGCATGAAAGTTCCCTCCAGATAAAGGTAAATGAGGAGAATAAGTTGTTGGGTACAATTCTCATCCTTTATGGAGAAAATAGTTTGGATTCGAGTCTAACTCGAATTTGATGACACCGAGTCCATTGACCAAAGGTGGAGACATGTTGATGGAGGAACTGGCGGGAGGCAAATTGAAGATTTGAAGAAAGATTGTAAGAAGGACAAGTTTCTTCACTTAGTCAAAAAGGGGGAGATTGGATGTGATATTCTTCTAAGTGAGGAAAGAGACTATCCGCCTTTAATAATGATTTTCAAGCATGTGTTCCATGATAAGTGTGAAAAGGAGTAGCAACCTTTAACTTGGAAACCAACATGTGTTCTTAAAGAAAGCTTTTAGGAAATTAGTCAAAGGAAGCTTCATGTCATTTTACATGTGCTTTTGACCAAAAGAAGCTTCATGGAAGCTTCATCCATATGACATCTACCACCTCTACCTGCTTGATTTTGGCCTTATAAATAGATATAAAGGAGGAAGGGTAAGACACCAACTTATCTTCATGCTCAAACATTTGAAGATTTTATAGAAAGCCCTTTGTGACAATCGTCTTAGTTTTGCAGAGCTTTCAGATAGTGTTCTACGATGTTGAAGAGTAATACTTTCCTTACACGGATTGGATTTGGAGCAAATTTGGGCAAGTATTTGAAGAGGCATATTGAAGAGCAATTGTGTAATCCGTCTCGTCCGCTACTGTCATTAACTAGCAATTTTTCTGCTACTATTTTTTGTGTAATATTGCGTTGTGCGAAGTTGGTGATGATCCTGTGTGGATTGAGAAGCTAAAATCTTGTAATTGCCTATTTGTATTTCATACATTTATAGTGGCAACTTTCCGGGGTGGACTCTGATTGTCCCGTGATTTTCACCATATTGGGTTTCCACATGTGTGTCACTTCTATTCTTATTATTTTATGTTGTGTTTTGTTTTTGTATCGACATACAGCTAAACAGTTGTGCAAGTATTTGCTCAGACTAATTTGTAGGTGCTCTGATCGATCTTACATGTTCTCTAGCCTAACAATATTTGAACTAATAACTCTGTATCTACTTTGACTAGTAATCTAGCATGATTTTTTAGTCTCCTCTCTATGAGAAAATTATGTAGAATGCATCATGCATTTATTAATTAAACCTGAAATTTTTAACAATTAACAACTCATCACAAAATAAATCATATTGTTGCGTAAAAATTAATTGTCATTTTTCAACACTTTGATATCTTAGAAAGATGGTCCCCTCAAAATTGCCCACCATTTTTAAGCAACCTGAATGTCCTCTCAATAACATTTCTCTCTTTTGGGTGCCGAAAATTAAACAACTTTTTGTAATTGGTGGGATAATTGTCTTGTGCGGACCATTCTTTTAGGTGATATCTAGTTGACCTATATGTAGCAAGATATCTTGGACCATTGGTGTATCCTGCATCCATAAGATTATATTTTCCTAATAACACCCTGAAACTATCGGTACTTTCGAGTGCATTACATAACACTCTAAAATCTGATGAGGACCCCTCCCATCCAGGAAACACATACAAAAACCTCATATTTTATTCACATGTGCACATGACATTCATTGTAATAGCTTGTTTTCTATTCTGATACCTACCTTGGTTTTAATTGGCACCATTACTTCAATATGAGTGTCATCAATGCCGCCAATGCAATCCTATAAGAATGAACAAGATGTATTGAATTAATTTAAGCAACCTGCCTATATCTAAATGTTTAAAAATAAATAAATAAATTGCTTACTGGAAAATGACATCATCTTTGTGTTGTTGATGTATCATAAAGCTTTATAAAGTCGGGACCTAACTTCAGAATTGCTCATAACACTGTATTGAAATGACGCCTTTTGTATTTGTTGAGCGTAGATACGTTCTGGCAATAACCTAGAATTTCTTATTATGAGCCAATATATGTAAAAACACATTAACTGACTCTCTAACTGCAACATTTATTGTGTCTCTTAATAATGCACATCTGATTAGAATGTTACATAGAGCTTCAAAAAAGCTTTAATTCATTTGAATATGGTTAAAACAGTTGACATCTGTCCCACCGTATAATCGATTAAACAAACTTCTACTTAAAATATTTTTAGCATCAACCTCAACAAGATTTCTTTTAATATTGATTTTCATCATCACTACGGTGGCTGCAGCTACTGCTGCTCTCCTGCATCTACGACGCTCCATTGCTTTGTCCATCTAAATATAAACAAACATGCACACTTCTAATATGGCTACAAATAAAGACACACACAGACACACAAACTCACACAAACACATAGACATACAGACACACAGACACACATACACACATACCCACATGCACATAGACACACATGCACACATGCACGAAAGCATAAAGACACACACGCGCGCGCACATACACATTCACAAAAATCAACAAGGAAGAGAATCATTGAAGCTTCAATGACACAATGAGAACTAAGAACAATAGTTTCTCCAACATGATATCTTCTTTGTTTAAAAAATTGATAACCTGGTATATCAGCATCAAAGTATTGCTCCTCCATAATATTTTGACTAATGGAAGATACATTCAAAAATTCCATTTAGTTTAAATAAATGTGACATGTTTTCATCTTCATGCCAATTATCAGCTGACATAACACAAGTTAATGCTATATAAATGTAAATGACAAGTAGGAAAGAAAATGCCAAAGGAAAACATTATTGAAAGGCCGGGCCGCTAATATCACGACTGTCATGGAACTAAAAATTTCATGTACACATTCACACACATTCACATATACACAAACATTCACACAAATTAGGGTAAACCCACACATTCACATACACAAACATACACATATGCAAATCCTATATCTTGGAATGGAAATAGATATGGAAGGAATCATAGATCTATACCTGCCACCGCCTGGGTAAGAACGTCGACAAACGGAGGATCGAGTAGTTGCCGGCTTGCAGTAAAAACTCCCGACGGAACCTATGAGAGCCGGCAAAACACCAGCGATATGGCGGCGAAACCTGTGAGAGCCAACGAGAGATAAAGCCACGCCCGATTGCAGGTCGTCGAGTAAGAAGAAGGCAGCACGGAGGGAGCTCCTTGTCGTGATTCATGAGCGTGATAGGAATTGCGAAAGAATACCTCACGAGCTTTGAATTTAAGCTCACGAGAATGACCAATTTGGATTCCAATGGGAATTAGTCTCAATACCGATTCCCATGTTTTTTCAGGCCTACCGAACAACAATAATTGGAATTGACAAATGAATGTCAATTCCAAACTCCCAATTCCTACGAAATGAACAAATCCTATGTGATGCCAAAGTAATGGGAGTCATGCAGTCAATGGCTCCATGTCTAGTATAGAAGGCAAGAAACCCATGGACTTTGCAAGTGTTTTTATTATGCACTCTGAAATATTGATATGTTGTTTATCGTCTTATAATATCTTGTATATGATATATAGTAAGATTTCATCTAAATCTATATTATATCACACGTCTAATAGTTGGTGGTCACTCTTTTTAACTTCGTGGTAAACATGAGTGGTGCAAAATGCCTTAGAATGCGGGAAGGATAACTCTATTCAGGCTATAATTGGTTCGACAGTGGGGGGTGTATCCGGTGGGTCGAAACATCACTTTGAAACCGGAGGGGGAGATGTGAGGGTCAAAACGGAGCGGATCAGGGCCGTTTCCTCCTTACTGCGGGTGCAAACGCCGCCGACAACCGTTTGTTTACTCGCCATCCGACAATATTTGCTCCAAACGGAGGCAGCAAAACGCCGAACCAAACGAAGCCTCATGCTTCATTTGGTTTAGCGGTTGCGGTTGTAAAAGAAGTTGTTGTAAATGGAGGTTTGTAAATGGAGCTATTGAAAACTGGTTGGTGGAAATGGAGATTTGTTTAAGTAGTCTGTGTTTGCAGAACTGTTCAAAACAGAGAACCGTTTAACAATACATCGGTGACGTTTTATAAAAAAAATATTATAAAATATTTTATATTTTTTTAATTTTAATTAATTTTAATAATAATAATAGTACTGTTTTAATTATAAACCTTTTTAATTATATATATATTCTATTCAATTTTTTATATATATAAATTTTTGGTAAATTTTTTGTAATTTTTTTTACTGTTCAAACTATAGATTTAATTTTTTTTTGTAATTTTTAATTGTTTTTGTAACAAATTATTCCTCTGCCTTGCCTTCCCCCTACCTCTGCTTGCCTCCGCCGTTGCCGGCCTCCCCGGAGCCCGCCGGCATGGTCGCCGGACCCCGGTGAATCCACCTGGGGTAGTCCGGCGGGGCGGCTGGGGCCCTGCCGGTGCCCCGCCGGACTACCCCTGGTGGGTTCGCCGGGGTCCGGCGACCATTCCGGCGGGCTCCGGGGAGGCCGGCGGCGGCGGAGCTGCTGGCACGGGAGGGCGGTAGAGCACTGGCACGGGAGGGCGGCACTGCCTGAAGAAACTTGGCGAACTGGCGCTGCTTCGCAGTGTTTCGTCCCTCATTTTTTGAGCACGGAGAAACGCCGGACGGCTGAAAAAGGAGGCTGAAAAACAAACGAGCTCGGCCATCACGGTCATGTTTGACTAAAACGCGCCGAACAAAAACGCCTAAACAAACGAAGCCTCATTTTCAAGAATCCAACAAATGCTCACAGCCAATTTCAATGAAAGTTAAAGCTTTTTGTTGGTATCAGCATCAACATTTGACAGCGTACCTAAAGCATTGCACAAGAGTGATTTTGTCCGTTTTATCTGTTATCGCCCCGCCAGCGATATTCGGGGTAAAAAAACAAAAAAAGACATCAGATCGGATTTTAAAAGACCCGTCTTAACCGGTTTTTTTAAAAAATATTTTTTTATGAGTCAATAGGATATTAAAATACTTATAAAATGAATTAACATTTTATAAACGTCTTGAAAATCGGATGGGAACGACCGGTTCAATCGGTCAAAATGCGGACCGGTGCACAAAGCAATTCGGTCTGGGCTCTAAAATCGCTTCAGCCAAGAACCGACGAACCGGTTGGTCAGCCCGAAAAACTGCTCATAGGAGCGGGTTTAGCCCAACCGGGCGGGGCGGGGATATAAAAGATTATTTTAATTGAAAATTGTGGAATTTAGTAGGGAGTTGTTAAGGGCACCGCAATTTTGACTAGGCGCACCGCACTTTCTCCTAATTTTTCGCGTCTTTTAGAAATACATCTTGTACATGCATTTTTAGGAAAAATGTTCAACACGAAAGTTGTAGATCTCGAGTTTAGTGTTGAACACTTTTCCTAAAAATGCATGTACATGACGTATTTCTAAAAGCCGCGAAACCTGTGCGTATTTCCAAAGTAAGCATTGTACATGCATTTTTAGGAAAAGTGTTCAACACGAAAGTTGTAGATCTCGACGAGATCTACAACTTTCGTGTTGAACACTTTTCCTAAAAATGCAAATACAAGACGTATTTATAAAAGGCGTGAAATTTGGGCGTATTTCCAAAGTACGCCTTGTACATGCATTTTTAGGAAAAGTGTTCAGCACAAAAGTTGTAGATCTTGAGATCTACAACTTTTGTGCTGAACACTTTTCCTAAAAATGCATGTACAAGACGTATTTCTAAAAAACGCGAAAAATTAGGATGAAGTGCAGTGCACTTAGCAAAAACTACATTGTTCATAACAATTCCCATTATTATATTCTAACCGCACTAGCTTGCAATATAATAGTGACATAGGAAGTTTTGTATTCAAGCTACGTGGGACTATATGCCTGCCAAAAGTAGCCCTCCCCCTTCAACACGTGATCAGTAATGTACTCTCATGTTTAAAATAGGTGACTGTTATTAGCACTGCACTTTTGGATATTCGCACTACATTTACTCTTAATTTTCCACGCCTTTTGAAAATACTCCTTGTACATGCATTTTTAGGAAAAGTGTTCAACACGAAAGTTGTAGATCTCGACGAGATCTACAACTTTCGTGTTGAACACTTTTCCTAAAAATGCATGTATAAAGCGTATTTCTAGAAATACGCTCAGATTTCGCGCCTTTTAGAAATACGCTTTATACATGCATTTTTAGGAAAAGTGTTCAACACGAAAGTTGTAGATCTCGTCGAGATCTACAACTTTTGTGTTGAACACTTTTCCTAAAAATGCATGTACACGGAGTATTTTCAAAAGGCGCGAAAAATTAAGAGTAAATGTAGTGCGAATATCCAAAAGTGCAGTGCTAATAACAATCACCTTAAAATATTCGGTCTGCAATATATACAAATATTAATATAAAATAGTCAAATAGACATATATTATATAAAACATTAATATGTACAAATATAGAAGGCAAAATTATCAAATTGGTCCCTAAATTTTGGGATCTTTTTCAAATCAGTCTCTAAACTTTTAAACTGTTTAATTATTATAATATCTAATTTTTTTTAATATATTATTTACTCCTTCCCACACTTCTCATTTCCTCCACCCGATATCAGCTGCTGTGAAAAGACGGTCCTGCTCGCCGATCTTCGCGACCCGTGCAAGGCCTCACAGTTCTGCTTGTCGGAGCTCATCCATCCTCCCCGCCGATGGCATCATTGAAATGGTAAGTTTCTTCCTTTTCTTTCGCTGTCTTCTATTTCCCAGGCCGGTATTTTAGGGTATATGTTCTGCTCGTCGGATTTTGTTTTAGGGTTTTGTTTTAAGATTTTGCTTACAAGACATATTTCACTCTAAAACAGATGCAGTTAATGTGAAAATTGTTTTATGACAGCTTATACTGAGCTGTTTGAGTAAATTAAAATGCTTTATTTTTTATAATTTTATAATCTTTTTTAGAATTATCTAATATTAATAATATTATAGTGAAATGAAAATTTAATTAAATAAGAAAAAAATAACGGAAAATTACTTTGAGATTACTTTGAAGTGATTTAATAGTTTAGAGACCTATTTGAATCATTTGAAAGTTTAGGGACTGATTTGAAAAAGGTTTCAAAATTTAAGGTCCAATTTTATAATTTTGACAATATAGAAACATATACTCTCTTAGTATTGTGTAGATTTTGTAATCTATTAATCTGTATAAATATTAGTATTCAAAAATTATATATCCACATCCGTATATTTTATTATTTTCACTAATTTGATGGAAATAAAATTAAATTCTCTATTTCTGTAGAAATAGATTTTTAATTTTATTTTATGTTTAAAATATTTAGTATATTAATATATTATTTTTATGGAAATAAAAATAAATTTTCTATTTCTGTAGAAATAGATTTTTAATTTTATTTTATGTTTAAAACATTTAGTATATTAATATATTATTTTTATGCAAATATTTGAAAAAAAATTGATTATTTATTAAAGTGTTCATGATTCAACTTCTGCTGATAGATTAATTTTTAATAATTTTTATTGTTAAATATTTTATGATCTACCTGATATTTACTTATCTTAATTTCCTAATTTATTTTGAAGGACTATGGATCCATTTGGTTCGGCGGTGGCGGGTCAGTTCGGCGGGTGGAAACAGAGTGTTCAAACCGGAGGGGGGAGGTAGCTGCTCCAAACGGAGCTTTTTGGGGCGTTTCTCAAGGCGGGCGGGTGGAAACGGAACAAACGCCGCCGAAAGTTCATTTGTTTACACTCCTTCCGGCGGCGTTTGCCCAAAACGAAACAGTGAAACGTCCAAACAAATAGAGCCTATATAAGTATCTTACAATTTAGAGATCTCTGCATGTGTAGACCAAATTCAACCCCGATTCACCCCGATTCAACTGATAAAATCTTGAATATCTCCTCCTTCCGGTTCTAAAAACCATGCATTTTATAATTTTTTTTTAGTAAAAAATTATTTTTTCTTCATCCTGCCATCCGACACCAAATGGATGCTTGTTGCTCAGTTAAGACTTCGTTTGGTTCGGCGTTTCGCCGCCTCAGTTTGGAACAAGTGCCGCCGAGTTTTGAGCAAATGCCGCCGAATGGCGGGTAAACAAACGGTCGGCGACGGCGTTTGCTCCGGAAATGACCCCGATCCGCTTCATTTCGACCCCCACCTCTTCTCCCCCGATTCTAAAATATAGTCCAAAGTTAGTTCAATTGATGCACCCGCTACCGTCAAATCAAATATAGCCCAAAGCAGTTCACTTGTTTTGGCGAGTCACCGGAAGAACCGGTAAGTCCCTGATTCCTCACTCTGAAAGTCATCTCAGCAATCTAGAAACTTTCTCCGGCGACGATCGACTTCGCGGACGCTCCCTTCAGCTCTCCGGATCGTCTTGCCGGCGCTTCCGAACGATTTTGCCCTCTCTCTCTCTCTCTCTCTATCCCTCTCCACCTCTGCTGATCGACATAACTGGCGTTACCTCCAGCTCTTATGAACGACTTCTTCGGCGCTCTTTCCAGCTCTCCCGATCGATTTTGCTGCCTCTCTTTCCAGCAACATTAAGGTGAGCTTGTTTTCTGCAATTTTTCAACCTGAAAACTTCTGCATTTTTTTCTGATACGAGCCAACTGGGCTACCAGGCTGCTCGCAGGGCCATCTAACCCAGGATCCATAGCTGCCCCAAGCCGGTCGTATCAGGTCCGCGGACCATACACCCCAACCCTTCTCCCCGCAGGCCACAGGCTGCTCACAAGGCCCCGGCCCAGGATCCATAGCTGTGCCCGGGAGGCAGGTTGTTGGGGAGAGGGCTCGATCCCTGGTCCCCTAGATAAGATACGCTTCCGCGGAACTCTCATCACCAACTGATCCGCGGTGATGAGAGTTGGTCCCCCTAGATCAGTTGGTGATGAGAGTTCCGCGGAATCGTATCTTATCTAGGGGGACCAAGGATCGAGCCCTCTCCCCAACAACCCGCCTCCCGGGCACAGCTATGGATCCTGGGCCGGGGCGTTGTGAGCAGCCTGTGGACTGCGGGGAGAAGGGTTGGGGTGTATGGTCCGCGGACCTGATACGACCGGCTGGGGCCATCTATGGATCCTGGGTTAGATGACCCTGCGAGCAGCCTGGTAGCCCAGTTGGGTCGTATCATTTTCCAGTTTAGGGTCGTCACTATCTGCAAGATCTACTAGTTTTGCAATTCTTAAAATTTTAGGGTTTAGGGTGTGGGGTTCATCCGACGGTCTTTGTAATGCCAGTGCCATCCAACAGTAGAGACCGGGACAGCCATCAGGATAGATCAACAACCACAGTTCTTCAAGCAAGAACCAACAAGGATCACGGTGACAGCATCAGCATGAATCCGGCGGCCCGCATTTCATCATTGACCACCTATTGGAATCACTACCGCACGCCCTTTCAACGGCCTTGATCGTGTCCATAAGTTCTTCAGCAATCCAGCAAAACATTTTATTATTTCCCTAATTTCTGCAATTATCTGTAACGGCCCGCATTGGATGCCCGCACACATTTCAAAGCGAGATGAGATGCACTCGCTTTGAGATGTGTGCGAGCATTCACGTGAGCCGTTGGATGCCCGCACTTGACCGTAAAGTGCAGGGATGCACTTTACTCCCCCCGGATCCCGGTCCACTGGGCCAAGATTCCCCTTTTTAGCATTTCCTCTTTTTATGTGTAACGGTTATTCCGCCAGGAACACCATGGGAGAAGGATTGAGGTCGATAGCAGAGTTCAAAACCTCCCTCTAAGCCGAACAAGCGAATATGACGAACCAAATGGTGGAGATCCATCAGAGAATGATGACGGAACTCTCTCAACAAACACAACAAATCTGGCAACAGTTCATTACCGAGTTGCAGACCAAGGAGAACTTACTAGCACGACAAATATTAGAGACCAAGGAGCACTCGGCCGATCAGATTGCGGATCAGATATCAGCACTGCGGAAGGACGTAATGTTACAGTTCGAGAGTCCAGCCCGAACAAAGACCCATCATCATAGAGGAGGCACCGAGCATCCAGTAACGACAGCCGGATGTTTGGCCAACTCAGTCGGCAAACGGGATCCTCAGATCCAGCCCGATTCACAACAAAACTCAGTTCGTTTCTAACCGCCCCGATAATTTAGAAATATCGTGCCCACCCTTTTTTGAAGGAGATCCTCCCGACTGGTTATATGAATTAAAGCAATATTTCAAATATAATGACATTATAATGCAAGACTATTTATTAATTGCTTCATTCCTCCTAGACAAACCAGCGTACAAATGGTATCAGGCCACTCTCAAGGATCACCCAACCTTAACCTTTCAGATGTTTGTTGTCGCTATTCAAAAGTGCTTCAGGCCTTAGCTTTATGTAAAACCCGTCGGGCTATTGACCAAACTACAACAGACCACCTCAGTACTTGCGTATAAACGAGCATTCGAGAAATTAATAACCAAAGTACCCGGCCTAGCACCTGATTTCATAGCAGATATGTTCGTATCCGATCTTAAAGAGAACATTAGGTGACCCGTAATGTTAGCTCGACCCACTAAAATCCACGATGCCTTTGCCATAACAAGGATGCATGAAGACCAACAAAACCTGAACTATAAGGGCCGTCACCAATTCAACACCACAAATTCCTCTGGGGGAAACAAAACCATAACCCCCACCATCAATACGGCCAAACCAAGATTGCCTCCCATTAAACGACTCCCCCCGCAGAACTCCAAGCAAGGAGGGAGAAGGGACTATGTTATAACTGTGATGAACGTTACCACGCAGGACGCAAGTGTAAAGGAAGAGGAGTCCTATTATACTTACGAGGAACTGAGGAATCAGAGGATGAGTTAGAGGATCTCCCAAACAACTTAGGAGAGGAAGGATACCCCACGACCCCGATATGCCTCCACGCTTTAACGGGGGCCATTCCCTACCACAGGTTAAGGATGACTGGTCAAATTAATAACCAGCCCTTAGAGCTATTTATCGACGGAGGAAGCACACATAATTTTATTTCCTTTAGGATGGCCGATTACCTTAAACTTCCCATACTCAAAATTATCGAGTTCCCAGTATTCACAGGGAACGGTTTGACTGAGACATATGCAAGGGAAAATGCAAAGATATCCAGTTGCTCATTTAAGCCAACTCCTACAAAGTTCACTTATATGTCCTCGTCATCGAAGGAATTGATCTCATACTAGGTCAGAGGTGGCTGAAGACGCTAGGTCCTGTGACTACGGACTATGAGAATCTCACCCCTGAACTATGTAGGCACTCGAGGACAAGTGACACTCATGGTACACCGTAACGGAACCCAGGATGGCCAAATATCATCATCGCAGCTTCTTCGAATGGTGGCCCTCAAACCCTCAGCAATGTGCCTTCTTCTCACCAAGAGAACTCCATTAACAAATACTAAAATCTTGTCTGAACTGAGGACCACACTGCCACCACCCTTTTATAGGATACTAAAAACATTTGCACCACTATTTGAGGAACCAAGAGCTCTTCCACCCTCGAGAGAGATCCATCACAAAATCAACCTCCTCCAAAATCCACGACCCCCAACTTAAGACCTTTTCGGTACCCCTACCACCAGAAAAATGGAATTAAAAAGATGGTGAATGAAATGCTCAACAATGGTCAGATACGACCCTCGACCTCAACATTTAGCTCCCCGGTCATATTAGTTAAGAAAAAAGACTGTACCCGACGATTTTGCATCGACTATAGTGCCCTTAATAAAATAACAATCAAAGAAAAATTCCCAATACCCACCATCGATGAGCTTTTGGACGAGTTAAACTTCGCTCGATTCGTCTCAAAAGTCGACCTAAGGTCTGACTATCACCAGAACAGGGTGGTCGAGAAAAACATCAGCAAAACAGCCTTTAAGACCCACCACGGGCATTACGAATTTGTCGTAATGCCCTTTGGATTAACTAATGCCCCCTCAACTTTCCAAGCGTTAATGAGCTCGATTTTCCAGCCCTACCTACGAAAGTTTATCATAATTTTCTTCGATGACATACTAATATTCAGCCCAACCGAGACCGAACACCTTGAGCACTTGAGGAAAACCTTTAAAATTTTGGAGGAAAATAATTTGTTTATCAAGCTATCAAAATGCTACTTCGCATCCCCAAAAATAGAATTCCTGGGCCATACGATTAGGGAGGGGCAGGTCCTCCCGACTAAAGCCAACATTGAGAGCATTGAGGGCTTCCCTGAACCAAAGAGCCAAAAAGACATAAGAGCATTCTTAGGCCTCACAGGATATTATCAAAAATTTATTTAAAAATCGCCTTTCCTCTCACAGAGCTACTCAAACGAAATGCTTTTGCATGGAATGTTAGGGCCCAAGATGCCTTTGAGAAACTTAAAATTAAATTAATTACTTATCTGATATTAGCTCTACCTAATTTCCAGGAACCCTTCATCTTAGAAACTGACGCCTCAGGAATCGGCATAGGAGCAGTTTTGAAACAAGTCAATAGAACTATAACATATTTCAGCAAAAAATTATCCCCATCCATGCAAAAAAAATCCACATATACCCGAGAGATGTTTGCCGTAACCGCAGCGGTCAGCAAATGACGCCAGTATCTATTGGGTCATCAGTTTACCATATTAACTGATCACCAAAGCTCTCATCACTTGTTGACGCAACAAATCCAAACCCCCCGAGTAGCAAACATTTCTTTCCAAACTATTAGGCTATGATTTGGTCATTAAATATAAAGCAGGAAAAAAATCAAGCAGCAGACACTCTATCCAGAATGCCCGAGGTTACAGATGGCCCGACCCTAGGAAGCCTCAATATACTCACAACACCCATCTCCCCCCTATTAGAAGGGCTGGAGCTTGATTATGAGCACGATGAGCTAACCCATAAGATAAAAAGGGACCCCCACTCATTCCCAAATTTGAAACAACAAGGAAATTACATCATGCATCATAACAAAACATACATTCCAGAGAGCTCCAACATTAAAAAAAATACTAGTAGAAGCTCACTCAAGTTTGATAGGGGGACACTTGGGAATCCGGGCCACTCTACACCAAATTCAATCCCAATTTTTTTGGCATGACATGAAAAGAGAAGTCACAAACTTCATAAACAAATGCGATATATGCCAAAAAGCTAAGTCTACTAATGATGCACCCTGCGGTGCATCGTAATATTTTATCGTATTTATTTATATACCGCATTTATGTATTTGTTTCATGTTATGTACTTGTTTTATTGTCCGGCTCATCGGCTTGACCACCCGATGAGATCTTAAATAAATAAGTCCGGTATTAATAGTAGTAGGACAGGAACGGCAAGCCCAACATTAATTAAAAAGGTGCATGATTGGAAACATTTCAAAATTAAAAAGTGTCTTGCATGATTTTAGGACATAGTTTGGAAACATTTCGAATTTTAAAAAAGTATCTTGAATGGAAGATTCTATTTTTTGGAAAGAGAATTAAGAGAGGGATATTTCTTGCCCAAAATGGAGAGATATTTTTAGCACATGAATGGAAGATTTTATCTTTTGGAAAGAGAATTAAGAGAGGGATATCTCTTGCCCAAAATGGAGAGATATTCCAGCCAGCTTATAAATTCCATGGTCATGTGCAGTGAAAGGAGGTCGGACAGAGTTTAGAACGGGAATCCCGGTTCTTTGCTCATTGCCGACAACCACTTCACCGCACGTATCGCCAACATCGCTCAGTTCGGAGAAGCGCCACCGCCTGGAAGCCCGTGCACGAACATACGCCGGAAGTCCTAGCCCTGTCATCGCTAGCCCGCGCCGGCGCCTCTTTGCCTGCCCGAATAGTTTGCAAACGGACCGTCGTCGACTTCGGAATCTGCTTCCGACGGTCCGGCCTGTTCACGCCGTCGACTTCAACCCGTATCCGGCCGATAGATCTTGGGGCCACTGTTCCTGTGCGGGACCGATTGGAATTGGGCTCGCTTCTGCCGCCGTTTGGTATACCGGTCACTCCTTTTTCTTAGTATTGTTTCATGCACTTCATTTAATTACACTTGGGCTTGCCGTTGCGTTCTCCTTATTATTAATATCGTTATTCATAAATTGTTGAATGTTATTCATGTTTGTGGCCGTATAAATCTCGTAACGGATCCGAACCGTAAGGCGCGAAGAAGTTTCACTCGAACGCAAATTAATAAACTTTTAACGTCCAAAGCGACGAGCTTGGTTTTCGCGCTCGAAAATTCAGTTTTTTTGGCCAACTCGGCTCTCATTTTCAAATTAATTTTTAATACAAATCTGGGTTACATCAGTTTGGTATCAGAGGAAGTCGATTCACTCATATCGTGAGTCAATCGATCCGATTTATCTAAAAAAAAAAAATTTATTTTTATTTATTGACAAAAAAAGAGAGATCTAAAAAAAAAAATTTTTATTTATTGTCTTTCAAAAAAGATATATATATATATATATTTTTATTTTCTTAAATAAATTAAGTATTTTTCTCCCACTCGGGAAAGCTCTCTAAAAAAAAAAAAAAATTTTTAAAAGTTTAAAATTTAAATTTTATTTAAATCTATTTTCAAATATTTTAATGGAAAAACGAGTCGATCAGTTAGAAAACAGCGTAGGAGATTTGGCTCGACGCATGAGTGAATTAATGAAAACAGTCGAGACGCTCACCACCGGTATGGGTAGTGTCACGCATATCATGAACGGATTACGCACTTCGGTTAATAATATCGAAGCAACTTTGCACGTCAATCGAACACCGGCCCCAGTGGTCGAAATCGACCCTGACCATAGACCTCGGGAACTCGTACGCCCCGATCCGGAGGGCCATAACGAACCACGACACCAACCCCGTTGGGATGTGGGAATCAAGTTGGACGTGGGTGATTTTGAAGGGCGAATAGAGCCCGAGAGTTGCCTTGAATGGTGTGAACGGATGGATCGTTTCCTCGCTTGGAAGCAATTGCCCCAAGCTAGGCAAGTTGAGTATGCCACGCTTAGACTTAAAGGATCCGCGTTAGTTTGGTGGGGACAACTAGAACGGTCTAGGTTCAATTTAGGTATGCCCCCGATCACAACATGGAACGATTTCAAAACTCAACTGCGTAAGAGATACGTTCCGTCTGATTACATGCAAACCCTGTATCGTAGGTTCCATAATCTACGACAGGACAAATTATCCGTCGATGAGTACACAAACGAGTTCCTAGTCCTGCAGTCTCGCCTCGACCTCCGAGAGGACGATGACATGACCGTTTCCCGTTATCTGAACGGGCTACGCTACTCCATTCGAGATCAGTTGGAACTCCTTGATTATAAGGATTTAGGAGAGGTTACGAGTCGCGCACGTAGAGTAGAGACACTGCAGAAACGCACATCTGGAAATAAGACTACTGATAAGTCCCACCCGACTCACACTTTCACCCATGCCGGGTCCTCTCGACCGGTAGCGTCCACGAGCACCCCATCACTCCCTGCCCCTCCCAACAAAGGCAAGGAGATTGTAGGCACTAGATCCCAGCCTGGGACGTTTAGATGTTTTAAGTGTATGGAGCCGGGTCATAAGTCTTCTGAGTGTCCGCGACGCCACTTCGTTGCCATCGTCGATTCTGAGAGTGGGTCAGAACCTGAGTATGGAGTATTCCTTAGTGAATCCCAGACTGATCCAACCCCCGAGACTGAGTTAGAGGGTGAGTACGAAGTTGAGGGAGAACAGCCTGAGCAGTTAGTGTGTGTTCTCCAACATAGTCTCCTATCCCCCAAAACACCTACTGACGACGACTGGTTGAGAAACAACATCTTTCGTACCACCGCACGCATACAGGGGCAGTTCTGCTCCATCATTATAGACAGTGGTAGTATGGAGAACTTTGTTTCTCAACGCATGGTTGAAAAGCTGAAATTAAAAACGCAGCCCTTAGGAAAGCCCTATAGTCTGTCATGGGTCACTAGTAGCACTACCATTCCTATCACGCACCAGTGTCTCGTAGAGTTTTCCATAGGCAGTACATATCAGGACGCTGTATGGTGTCATGTAGCTACTATCGAGGTATGCCACATCTTGCTGGGACGACCTTGGCAGTACGATAGGCACGTAGTTCATGATGGTGTGAAGAACTCTCACTCCTTCGAGCGCAATGGTCGCAAGATCGTTCTTCTCCCCCAAAAGAATGGCCTTGTTCCCAGAGCCCCCGAGAGGACTTCACCCCCTTCTACCACCGTCTCCGCGATGTCCTTTCCCTCCGCCACCATGTTACTGACTGGGTCCCAATTCCAGGAGGAGATGAAAGATAGTGAGGTCGTCTATATGTTATCAGGTATCGACACCACCCCCGCTATATTAGACATCCCTAGTACGGTGCGTCCCCTTATAGATGAGTTCTCTGAGATCATGCCGGAGGAGCTTCCCGATCAGCTTCCCCCGATGAGGGACATACAACACTGCATAGACCTCATCCCAGGCGTTAGCTTACCTCATTTGCCCCACTACCGCATGAGTCCGAAAGAGCACGAGGAACTACATAGGCAGGTGACCGATCTGATTTCAAAAGGTCACGTTAGGGAGAGTATGAGTCCGTGCGCCGTCCCCGCACTTCTAGTTCCTAAGAAAGATGGGACATGGCGTATGTGTGTGGATAGTCGAGCGATTAATAAAATCACGATCAAGTATCGCTTTCCGATTCCCCGATTGGATGACATGCTAGATATGCTCAGTGGATCCCGCGTATTTTCAAAGATTGACTTAAAAAGTGGATACCACCAGATTAGAATTCGACCTGGGGACGAATGGAAAACCGCGTTTAAAACCAAGGAGGGATTGTACGAGTGGCTAGTGATGCCTTTTGGGCTCTCCAATGCTCCCAGCACATTTATGCGTGTGATGAATCAAGTGCTTAGGCCACTCATAGGAGTTTGCGTAGTGGTGTACTTTGACGATATTTTAATTTATAGCCTTGATCAAAATCAGCACATGATTCATCTTAGGCAGGTCTTAGATATACTACGTGAAAATAAATTATATATAAATTTGAAGAAATGCACGTTTTTGACTGATAGCCTGACATTCTTAGGATATATCGTTTCTTCTGAGGGCATTAGAGTTGATAGAGAGAAGGTCAAGGCGATAGAATCCTGGCCTAGCCCTAGAACGATTACTGAGGCTCGAGGATTCCACGGGCTAGCGTCTTTTTATCGACGATTTATTCGAAACTTTAGCACCTTGATAGCACCTGTGACTGATTGTCTTAAAAAGGGTTTGTTTATTTGGACTGAGGAAGCCGAGGGAGCATTTCTTTTGGTTAAAGAGAGACTCACGAGTGCACCAGTATTAGCGCTGCCTGATTTTGAGAAAATTTTTGAAGTTGACTGT
Source organism: Platanthera zijinensis (assembly GCA_039513925.1). Lineage (NCBI taxonomy): Eukaryota > Viridiplantae > Streptophyta > Magnoliopsida > Asparagales > Orchidaceae > Platanthera > Platanthera zijinensis. The sequence goes on along the minus strand of CM077093.1, from coordinate 171,865,459 downwards.
GACGCATCGATCATAGGCATTGGCGCAGTTTTGAGTCAGGAGGGTCGCCCCATTGCATTCTTTAGTGAGAAGTTGAACGAGGCCAAGACCAGATATTCCACGTACGACTTAGAGTTTTACGCTATCGTTCAAGCTCTCCGTCATTGGAGACACTACCTGATTCAGCGCGAGTTTGTGTTGAACACTGATCATGAGGCTCTGAAGCATCTGAACTCCCAAAAGGAGATCAGGCGTCATGCCAAGTGGGCTGCTTACCTGCAGGAGTTCACGTTTCACTTGAAGCACAAACCCGGAGTCACGAACCGCGTAGCCGACGCCCTTAGTCGTCGCACACATTTATTAGTCACCCTGCAGCCATGCATTATTGATTTAGATTCACAACGCGACCTATACGCCACTGATCCGTTCTTTCACGATATTTGGAGCTCATGTCAACACAGTGGGACTGATCCCACCACACAATACGTCGTCAATGAGGGTTATCTGTTTAGGGGCACGCGCCTTTGCATCTGCGAAGGACCGCTTCGAGAGACATTACTTAGGGAGCTCCACTCGTCTGGGTTAGGTGGACACGTAGGTCAATCTAAATTATTAGATCTTGCCAGCGCTCGTTACTATTGGCCACATATGAAGCGAGATGTCACTGAGTTCGTCAGACACTGCACCACGTGTCAGTTGTACAAGGGGCATGCTCAAAACACCGGATTATACACTCCCTTACCGATACCTGAGCGACCATGGGATGATATCTCGATGGACTTCGTGGTAGGACTTCCTCGCACCAAGAGGAAGGTCGATTCTATTTTTGTAGTTGTCGATCGATTTTCGAAGATGGCACATTTCATTCCGTGTAGAAAAACTTCTAGTGCTGTACACGTTGCCGAGCTTTTTTTTAAAGAAATCGTTAGACTGCACGGAATTCCCAAGTCCATCACTTCTGATAGGGACACTCGTTTTATGGGATATTTTTGGAAAACATTGTGGGCCCGACTAGGCACTAAACTCGAATTTAGTAGCGCATACCACCCTCAGACCGATGGACAGACTGAGGTTGTTAATAGGAGTTTGGGGAATCTTCTTAGGTGTTTGACTGGGGAGAATCCAAAACAATGGGACCTTATACTGCCACAAGCTGAATTTGCATTTAATAATTCTACTAATCGCTCCACAGCTAAATCTCCTTTCGAGATTGTCTACGGATTCCCCATACCACATCTACTTGATCGCCACTCTCTTCCGACTCATGAACGTATTTCTTTTGATGCGCAAGCCCATGTTGATTATTTAAAGGACTTGCATAAAACTATCACTAATAAATTGCGAGCGACTTCTGAAAAATATAAATCCATGGCCGATCGACATCGCCGGGAGTTATCTTTTTCAGAAGGAGATTGGGTGTTTGCTTATTTCAGGAAGCAGAGATTCACTCCGGGCACTTACCATAAGCTACAACAGAAGAAGTTTGGCCCATTCCAAATTCGGAAACGCATCGGGGAGAATGCTTACCTTCTAGATTTGCCCGTTGAATTCGGTACCTCCCCGATATTTAACGTGGCCGATCTGACACTGTTCTATGGAGATCCACCCAGTTCCAGTCCGAGCCCACCTATGGCAGCCCCGGATATTCCTCCCGACTTGGCGCCAGTACAGACTCCCACCACTGAGAAGATCGAACAGGTTCTTGATGTACGAGAATTTCGTACTCGCCATGGGACTTATCAGCGCTACTTGGTCTCCTGGCAAGGACGAGACCTTACCGACAGCTCTTGGATCAGCACGGACGAACTACGCCGCCGCCGCCCAGATTTCTCTATTGCTAGTTTTTGCGAATTCTCGACGGGGTCGAGCCCTTTTAACCCCGGGGGAATTGATGCACCCTGCGGTGCATCGTAATATTTTATCGTATTTATTTATATACCGCATTTATGTATTTGTTTCATGTTATGTACTTGTTTTATTGTCCGGCTCATCGGCTTGACCACCCGATGAGATCTTAAATAAATAAGTCCGGTATTAATAGTAGTAGGACAGGAACGGCAAGCCCAACATTAATTAAAAAGGTGCATGATTGGAAACATTTCAAAATTAAAAAGTGTCTTGCATGATTTTAGGACATAGTTTGGAAACATTTCGAATTTTAAAAAAGTATCTTGAATGGAAGATTCTATTTTTTGGAAAGAGAATTAAGAGAGGGATATTTCTTGCCCAAAATGGAGAGATATTTTTAGCACATGAATGGAAGATTTTATCTTTTGGAAAGAGAATTAAGAGAGGGATATCTCTTGCCCAAAATGGAGAGATATTCCAGCCAGCTTATAAATTCCATGGTCATGTGCAGTGAAAGGAGGTCGGACAGAGTTTAGAACGGGAATCCCGGTTCTTTGCTCATTGCCGACAACCACTTCACCGCACGTATCGCCAACATCGCTCAGTTCGGAGAAGCGCCACCGCCTGGAAGCCCGTGCACGAACATACGCCGGAAGTCCTAGCCCTGTCATCGCTAGCCCGCGCCGGCGCCTCTTTGCCTGCCCGAATAGTTTGCAAACGGACCGTCGTCGACTTCGGAATCTGCTTCCGACGGTCCGGCCTGTTCACGCCGTCGACTTCAACCCGTATCCGGCCGATAGATCTTGGGGCCACTGTTCCTGTGCGGGACCGATTGGAATTGGGCTCGCTTCTGCCGCCGTTTGGTATACCGGTCACTCCTTTTTCTTAGTATTGTTTCATGCACTTCATTTAATTACACTTGGGCTTGCCGTTGCGTTCTCCTTATTATTAATATCGTTATTCATAAATTGTTGAATGTTATTCATGTTTGTGGCCGTATAAATCTCGTAACGGATCCGAACCGTAAGGCGCGAAGAAGTTTCACTCGAACGCAAATTAATAAACTTTTAACGTCCAAAGCGACGAGCTTGGTTTTCGCGCTCGAAAATTCAGTTTTTTTGGCCAACTCGGCTCTCATTTTCAAATTAATTTTTAATACAAATCTGGGTTACATCAGTTTGGTATCAGAGGAAGTCGATTCACTCCTATCGTGAGTCAATCGATCCGATTTATCTAAAAAAAAAAAATTTATTTTTATTTATTGACAAAAAAAGAGAGATCTAAAAAAAAAAATTTTTATTTATTGTCTTTCAAAAAAGATATATATATATATATATTTTTATTTTCTTAAATAAATTAAGTATTTTTCTCCCACTCGGGAAAGCTCTCTAAAAAAAAAAAAAAATTTTTAAAAGTTTAAAATTTAAATTTTATTTAAATCTATTTTCAAATATTTTAATGGAAAAACGAGTCGATCAGTTAGAAAACAGCGTAGGAGATTTGGCTCGACGCATGAGTGAATTAATGAAAACAGTCGAGACGCTCACCACCGGTATGGGTAGTGTCACGCATATCATGAACGGATTACGCACTTCGGTTAATAATATCGAAGCAACTTTGCACGTCAATCGAACACCGGCCCCAGTGGTCGAAATCGACCCTGACCATAGACCTCGGGAACTCGTACGCCCCGATCCGGAGGGCCATAACGAACCACGACACCAACCCCGTTGGGATGTGGGAATCAAGTTGGACGTGGGTGATTTTGAAGGGCGAATAGAGCCCGAGAGTTGCCTTGAATGGTGTGAACGGATGGATCGTTTCCTCGCTTGGAAGCAATTGCCCCAAGCTAGGCAAGTTGAGTATGCCACGCTTAGACTTAAAGGATCCGCGTTAGTTTGGTGGGGACAACTAGAACGGTCTAGGTTCAATTTAGGTATGCCCCCGATCACAACATGGAACGATTTCAAAACTCAACTGCGTAAGAGATACGTTCCGTCTGATTACATGCAAACCCTGTATCGTAGGTTCCATAATCTACGACAGGACAAATTATCCGTCGATGAGTACACAAACGAGTTCCTAGTCCTGCAGTCTCGCCTCGACCTCCGAGAGGACGATGACATGACCGTTTCCCGTTATCTGAACGGGCTACGCTACTCCATTCGAGATCAGTTGGAACTCCTTGATTATAAGGATTTAGGAGAGGTTACGAGTCGCGCACGTAGAGTAGAGACACTGCAGAAACGCACATCTGGAAATAAGACTACTGATAAGTCCCACCCGACTCACACTTTCACCCATGCCGGGTCCTCTCGACCGGTAGCGTCCACGAGCACCCCATCACTCCCTGCCCCTCCCAACAAAGGCAAGGAGATTGTAGGCACTAGATCCCAGCCTGGGACGTTTAGATGTTTTAAGTGTATGGAGCCGGGTCATAAGTCTTCTGAGTGTCCGCGACGCCACTTCGTTGCCATCGTCGATTCTGAGAGTGGGTCAGAACCTGAGTATGGAGTATTCCTTAGTGAATCCCAGACTGATCCAACCCCCGAGACTGAGTTAGAGGGTGAGTACGAAGTTGAGGGAGAACAGCCTGAGCAGTTAGTGTGTGTTCTCCAACATAGTCTCCTATCCCCCAAAACACCTACTGACGACGACTGGTTGAGAAACAACATCTTTCGTACCACCGCACGCATACAGGGGCAGTTCTGCTCCATCATTATAGACAGTGGTAGTATGGAGAACTTTGTTTCTCAACGCATGGTTGAAAAGCTGAAATTAAAAACGCAGCCCTTAGGAAAGCCCTATAGTCTGTCATGGGTCACTAGTAGCACTACCATTCCTATCACGCACCAGTGTCTCGTAGAGTTTTCCATAGGCAGTACATATCAGGACGCTGTATGGTGTCATGTAGCTACTATCGAGGTATGCCACATCTTGCTGGGACGACCTTGGCAGTACGATAGGCACGTAGTTCATGATGGTGTGAAGAACTCTCACTCCTTCGAGCGCAATGGTCGCAAGATCGTTCTTCTCCCCCAAAAGAATGGCCTTGTTCCCAGAGCCCCCGAGAGGACTTCACCCCCTTCTACCACCGTCTCCGCGATGTCCTTTCCCTCCGCCACCATGTTACTGACTGGGTCCCAATTCCAGGAGGAGATGAAAGATAGTGAGGTCGTCTATATGTTATCAGGTATCGACACCACCCCCGCTATATTAGACATCCCTAGTACGGTGCGTCCCCTTATAGATGAGTTCTCTGAGATCATGCCGGAGGAGCTTCCCGATCAGCTTCCCCCGATGAGGGACATACAACACTGCATAGACCTCATCCCAGGCGTTAGCTTACCTCATTTGCCCCACTACCGCATGAGTCCGAAAGAGCACGAGGAACTACATAGGCAGGTGACCGATCTGATTTCAAAAGGTCACGTTAGGGAGAGTATGAGTCCGTGCGCCGTCCCCGCACTTCTAGTTCCTAAGAAAGATGGGACATGGCGTATGTGTGTGGATAGTCGAGCGATTAATAAAATCACGATCAAGTATCGCTTTCCGATTCCCCGATTGGATGACATGCTAGATATGCTCAGTGGATCCCGCGTATTTTCAAAGATTGACTTAAAAAGTGGATACCACCAGATTAGAATTCGACCTGGGGACGAATGGAAAACCGCGTTTAAAACCAAGGAGGGATTGTACGAGTGGCTAGTGATGCCTTTTGGGCTCTCCAATGCTCCCAGCACATTTATGCGTGTGATGAATCAAGTGCTTAGGCCACTCATAGGAGTTTGCGTAGTGGTGTACTTTGACGATATTTTAATTTATAGCCTTGATCAAAATCAGCACATGATTCATCTTAGGCAGGTCTTAGATATACTACGTGAAAATAAATTATATATAAATTTGAAGAAATGCACGTTTTTGACTGATAGCCTGACATTCTTAGGATATATCGTTTCTTCTGAGGGCATTAGAGTTGATAGAGAGAAGGTCAAGGCGATAGAATCCTGGCCTAGCCCTAGAACGATTACTGAGGCTCGAGGATTCCACGGGCTAGCGTCTTTTTATCGACGATTTATTCGAAACTTTAGCACCTTGATAGCACCTGTGACTGATTGTCTTAAAAAGGGTTTGTTTATTTGGACTGAGGAAGCCGAGGGAGCATTTCTTTTGGTTAAAGAGAGACTCACGAGTGCACCAGTATTAGCGCTGCCTGATTTTGAGAAAATTTTTGAAGTTGACTGTGACGCATCGATCATAGGCATTGGCGCAGTTTTGAGTCAGGAGGGTCGCCCCATTGCATTCTTTAGTGAGAAGTTGAACGAGGCCAAGACCAGATATTCCACGTACGACTTAGAGTTTTACGCTATCGTTCAAGCTCTCCGTCATTGGAGACACTACCTGATTCAGCGCGAGTTTGTGTTGAACACTGATCATGAGGCTCTGAAGCATCTGAACTCCCAAAAGGAGATCAGGCGTCATGCCAAGTGGGCTGCTTACCTGCAGGAGTTCACGTTTCACTTGAAGCACAAACCCGGAGTCACGAACCGCGTAGCCGACGCCCTTAGTCGTCGCACACATTTATTAGTCACCCTGCAGCCATGCATTATTGATTTAGATTCACAACGCGACCTATACGCCACTGATCCGTTCTTTCACGATATTTGGAGCTCATGTCAACACAGTGGGACTGATCCCACCACACAATACGTCGTCAATGAGGGTTATCTGTTTAGGGGCACGCGCCTTTGCATCTGCGAAGGACCGCTTCGAGAGACATTACTTAGGGAGCTCCACTCGTCTGGGTTAGGTGGACACGTAGGTCAATCTAAATTATTAGATCTTGCCAGCGCTCGTTACTATTGGCCACATATGAAGCGAGATGTCACTGAGTTCGTCAGACACTGCACCACGTGTCAGTTGTACAAGGGGCATGCTCAAAACACCGGATTATACACTCCCTTACCGATACCTGAGCGACCATGGGATGATATCTCGATGGACTTCGTGGTAGGACTTCCTCGCACCAAGAGGAAGGTCGATTCTATTTTTGTAGTTGTCGATCGATTTTCGAAGATGGCACATTTCATTCCGTGTAGAAAAACTTCTAGTGCTGTACACGTTGCCGAGCTTTTTTTTAAAGAAATCGTTAGACTGCACGGAATTCCCAAGTCCATCACTTCTGATAGGGACACTCGTTTTATGGGATATTTTTGGAAAACATTGTGGGCCCGACTAGGCACTAAACTCGAATTTAGTAGCGCATACCACCCTCAGACCGATGGACAGACTGAGGTTGTTAATAGGAGTTTGGGGAATCTTCTTAGGTGTTTGACTGGGGAGAATCCAAAACAATGGGACCTTATACTGCCACAAGCTGAATTTGCATTTAATAATTCTACTAATCGCTCCACAGCTAAATCTCCTTTCGAGATTGTCTACGGATTCCCCATACCACATCTACTTGATCGCCACTCTCTTCCGACTCATGAACGTATTTCTTTTGATGCGCAAGCCCATGTTGATTATTTAAAGGACTTGCATAAAACTATCACTAATAAATTGCGAGCGACTTCTGAAAAATATAAATCCATGGCCGATCGACATCGCCGGGAGTTATCTTTTTCAGAAGGAGATTGGGTGTTTGCTTATTTCAGGAAGCAGAGATTCACTCCGGGCACTTACCATAAGCTACAACAGAAGAAGTTTGGCCCATTCCAAATTCGGAAACGCATCGGGGAGAATGCTTACCTTCTAGATTTGCCCGTTGAATTCGGTACCTCCCCGATATTTAACGTGGCCGATCTGACACTGTTCTATGGAGATCCACCCAGTTCCAGTCCGAGCCCACCTATGGCAGCCCCGGATATTCCTCCCGACTTGGCGCCAGTACAGACTCCCACCACTGAGAAGATCGAACAGGTTCTTGATGTACGAGAATTTCGTACTCGCCATGGGACTTATCAGCGCTACTTGGTCTCCTGGCAAGGACGAGACCTTACCGACAGCTCTTGGATCAGCACGGACGAACTACGCCGCCGCCGCCCAGATTTCTCTATTGCTAGTTTTTGCGAATTCTCGACGGGGTCGAGCCCTTTTAACCCCGGGGGAATTGATGCACCCTGCGGTGCATCGTAATATTTTATCGTATTTATTTATATACCGCATTTATGTATTTGTTTCATGTTATGTACTTGTTTTATTGTCCGGCTCATCGGCTTGACCACCCGATGAGATCTTAAATAAATAAGTCCGGTATTAATAGTAGTAGGACAGGAACGGCAAGCCCAACATTAATTAAAAAGGTGCATGATTGGAAACATTTCAAAATTAAAAAGTGTCTTGCATGATTTTAGGACATAGTTTGGAAACATTTCGAATTTTAAAAAAGTATCTTGAATGGAAGATTCTATTTTTTGGAAAGAGAATTAAGAGAGGGATATTTCTTGCCCAAAATGGAGAGATATTTTTAGCACATGAATGGAAGATTTTATCTTTTGGAAAGAGAATTAAGAGAGGGATATCTCTTGCCCAAAATGGAGAGATATTCCAGCCAGCTTATAAATTCCATGGTCATGTGCAGTGAAAGGAGGTCGGACAGAGTTTAGAACGGGAATCCCGGTTCTTTGCTCATTGCCGACAACCACTTCACCGCACGTATCGCCAACATCGCTCAGTTCGGAGAAGCGCCACCGCCTGGAAGCCCGTGCACGAACATACGCCGGAAGTCCTAGCCCTGTCATCGCTAGCCCGCGCCGGCGCCTCTTTGCCTGCCCGAATAGTTTGCAAACGGACCGTCGTCGACTTCGGAATCTGCTTCCGACGGTCCGGCCTGTTCACGCCGTCGACTTCAACCCGTATCCGGCCGATAGATCTTGGGGCCACTGTTCCTGTGCGGGACCGATTGGAATTGGGCTCGCTTCTGCCGCCGTTTGGTATACCGGTCACTCCTTTTTCTTAGTATTGTTTCATGCACTTCATTTAATTACACTTGGGCTTGCCGTTGCGTTCTCCTTATTATTAATATCGTTATTCATAAATTGTTGAATGTTATTCATGTTTGTGGCCGTATAAATCTCGTAACGGATCCGAACCGTAAGGCGCGAAGAAGTTTCACTCGAACGCAAATTAATAAACTTTTAACGTCCAAAGCGACGAGCTTGGTTTTCGCGCTCGAAAATTCAGTTTTTTTGGCCAACTCGGCTCTCATTTTCAAATTAATTTTTAATACAAATCTGGGTTACATCAACTAACCACGCCCCTTACGGGTTATTGCAGCCCCTATCGACTCCCAACAGGTTATGAGCAGACCTCACGATGGATTTCATTACCCAACTCTCTAGATCTAACAGGTGTACTATCATATTCGTGGTGGTAGATAGGTTCTCGAAGGCAGCTCATTTTTCCCCCTTAAAGCACCCCATTTCAGGGCCCAGCGCGGCTAAGGAATTCTGGGGGTGTGTAGGCAAGCTACTTGGACTCCCGGAGTCCATAATTTCGGACCGAGACACAATATTCCTGAGCGACTTCTGGGTAGAGTTGTTTAAGCTACAAGGGACCCTACTTAAGTATAGCTCGTCTTACCATCTGCAGATAGACAGTCTAACAGTGAGAATTAATCGATGCCTGGAGCAGTACCTCCAAATATTTTCCCACTAACATCCAAAAAAGTGGTCTGATTTCTTAAATTCCGCAGAATTTCACTATAACACATCTTTTAATTCATCGACCAACATGACCCCTTTCGAGGTCATGTATGGTCGACCACCTCCTGGGTTACTTCCATACTCTGCAGGATCTACCAGAAACGAAGCTGTGGAGGAAACGCTACAGACCAAGGATGAACTACTACATTGACTCAAACAAAATCTGGCCAAAACACAACACCGAATGAAGGTGCAAGCAGATAAGAAGAGAAGGGAACTCAAACTAGAAAAAGGCGACATGGTCCTGCTTAAACTCCATCCCTACCGGCAACTGACTATGACGCGATCGAGGGGGAGAAAATTGATCTTAAAATACTATGGTCCCTTCCAGGTTACAGAGGTCATTGGAGCAGGCGAGCAGCAACATATCGACTAATCCTCCCACCGGAATCCAAGATACACCCGGTATTCCATGCATCAATGCTCAAGCCGTACGATGACAACCCCAAGATACAGAACATTGATCTACAAACTCTCAGCTGGAAGAACTACCCACTCCATCAACACCCTTGGCAGTCGTCAGCATGCGCAACATCATTCGACAGGGCAAGAACATACCCCAGACGCTAATACAGTGGTCAAAACTTCCCCTCGCAGATAGCACTTGGGTATATACGGCGACACTAGAGGGGTTCCTACAAATAGCAGCATCAAAAAAATAATGGAACGATGGGCCACCAGTTGCAGGGCCAACATGGTCCAAAAAGCAAAGAAGAAACCCTAGGAGACAACCACAGAGACCCGATCTAATGCAACTAACGAACCTAGAGACACGGGGAGGAAAGCAAAAACACACGGAGCGTCAGAGTACAACCCCCAGTGCAACATTCATCAACTCAAAGCAGCAACAAGGAAGAAGCTTACCCTGTAGCCCCCGATCCATTGCACGAACAGCGAGTTGCAGCAATCCCCCTCAAATAAGCTCCCCGACCCATATAAACGGGGTTGCCCTCTCCGAAGTTCCCACCAGGGCCTTAGAAGACACAATGCAAGTCTCTCACCAGCCCCCGGAGACTCCAGCCACCGCCCCACTAGAAATGCTCAACCCCCAGGAAAGTGAAGAAGATGACGTTGAGGACAACGTCTTAAAGGAGGCTAGTGTTGGGGTTCATCCGATGGTCTCAATAATGCCAGCGCCATCCAACGGTAGAGACTGGGACAACCATCAGGATAGATCCACGACCACAGTTCATCAAGGAAGAACCAACGAGGATCACGGTGACAACATCAGCATGAATCATGCGGCCCGCATTTCATCATTGACCATCTATTGGAATCACTACCGCACACCCTTTCAACGGCCTTGATCGTATCCACAAGTTCTTGAACAATCCAGCAAAACATTTTATTATTTCCCTAATTTCTGCAATTATCTGTAAAACGGTCCACTGAGCCAAGATTCCCCTTTTTAGCATTTCCTCTTTTTATGTGTAACGGTCATATCTGGACCAGGGTTATATAAGGCTCAACTGTTGTAATGTTTTTGTTTATGCAATGAAGTTTAGTTCTTGAATTCTTCTTTTCCCTCTCCCGTTCGTCTCTCTTCCCCCACCGGCCGCCCTTGGCCCTCCTCCGGTGACGCGTATCCACCTCTTTCCCGCGGGATCGTTACATGATGCTTGTTTGATATGTTGATTGCTTGATCCAGTGTGGATACTTGTTCAATCTACAATTTTTTTTAAAATTGTTAACACTGCTGCAGTTTGATTCTTCTATCCAGTGTGGATGCTTGTTTGATTCATTGTTGTTTAATATAATACTCCACAAAATGTTATTTTCTCTATTTGCATTAAAACCGCCGTCCCCCTGTTTTGCTCAATAATTTAACAACTGTTCTTTGTTATGAACATCTATGCAAATATAGATTATCCAAACAATTTCTTCATTTGCAACCACGGTAGGGTCGTGCCAGGGCCAGCGTTTTTTGGCAAAATAGTTGTCAGGACCGAAGTCTAAAAGCAAAGTGTATCTTCTTTTTCGTATTCGTCGGAATGAAAAGCAAAAATCCATCCCATGGCCTGCGCATGTCCCGTTATTTGTGACCTAGAAGTCGAGCTCCGACTCTCCGTCCATGTCGGTGCTTTACTGCTTCTCCATCGGTAGTCTGCCCATCCGTGAGACGCTCTATTCCTATGTCAGCCCATGTCTCTATATATTTGCCATAGGTTTTAACTTCCAACACCCAAGTAAATGACCGTTGCATCTTGATGAGCAAATATCATATAGTGTTTTAGGTTCTTTTCTAGCATAGTTTTCTTGTCTTTCCGCTCATGTTTTAATTTTTTTCATCATAAAATTCTTTGTAATCTAAATAGATATCTTGTGAGCATTCTTTTGTTAGATAAGAGCTATTGTATGCATTCCATGCCTGTGGGAGATCTCACTCCGTTCTCTTTTCTATTTTATGATGTGATAATTGTGTTTGACGGTGTGGATGTATTCCCTGGAGGTTCTGGAGGTGTTTCCTGTAGGTTCCGGTGACCGTGCTGTTTTTCCCGCGCATCTCGGTCGGCTTTTGTAGAGGAGGCCTATACTCGGGCATTTTTCTTCTCGCACGAGCACTGACCCCCTCTGCGCACGACCACTGGTCACACACGTTCATTTGCGCAATGCGACAATTGACGTGAGAAGCTGCTACTCCTCGTGCTTTTTTCGCCTTGCACGAGTAGTGGCTCCTCTCTCTGTGCACGACCACAGGTCGTGCACGACTTATTCCAAAGAACGA